>CM042263.1:19283439-19453439 GCA_023566225.1 Romanogobio albipinnatus
TGTAATACAGCCTTTCTAAAATACTCAAAAATATGACCATTTCATGTTGAAAAAAAAAAAAACTAGAGAAGGAATAGACAATGAAAGAATACAAATGTCTTAAATTAATGTTTTATTGTAAATAAAACAGTAACTTGCATTATGATAAATTGCATTTTTTTCAAGATGAATATCATGTAATATTAGCTTTAAGTTTGAAATTGATATGGATAAATATTAGAAGATTTCGGCCTGTCAGCTTGAATCTTGAATTACATTCAACATATTTGTTTATAAAAGATATGTTTTGCTTAGTTTGTAAAACATATAAATGATCACATCATACAGCACTGACAATTTCAAAACTTCTGTTCAAATTGTTTGTACTGATGTATTTGTTTATAGGACAAATTGCTGAGCAAAACGTTCATATAACATTCATTGTTTTCATTCATCATAAGAAACACATTTTCAGTAAAACCACTCTTGCACTTATTGACACGTCATGCAGTGCTGACAAATTCGTCTACAGAACAAATTTCTGTGCAAATTGTACGCAAATTCTTTCTTACGTAAATTGCGGCATCATGCAGCACAAATGCATTTAAGAAACAAATTTCTGAGCAAATTTTCTACAAAACCTCTTGCGTAAATTGATGCATCATGCAGTGCAGACAAACTCATCTAGACAACAAATTGTCATCTTGACAACAGATTGTTCGCAAAACTTTTCTTACGTAAATGTAACTTGTACGTAAATTGTCGCATCATGCAGCATCTACATATTTGTGAAACATTTACATAACACCTAATGTTATTTTTTTACATTTATTATTTGAAAATGTATGTAAAATAATTTTGTCTGTAGACATGAATCTTATTCTGTTGGGGCTCCAGACTAACATTTTTAATTTTACAGTTAATTTAATCATACAATTGTTTTGCATTGATAAGTGCAGTTACTAATAATGTTACGTTTGTTTATTGGAAATTTGACAGTAAAGCACTGAGCTTGAATTGAGATGCAGATAAAAATAACTTTTTTTTGTAATCAACAACAGTAACATGCAAATACTAATTTGTATAGGGAAAATCTTAATATTCTAACTCATGTTAAATGTGCCATTGTTCTTCTAAAGTACAATACTGAACTGACAGCTTAAGTGATTATAAAAGAGGCACCCTTTACTTGCTTTCTGTGTAATTCAGTCACAATTTTAAATTAAATTTTTTGGTTTGCATGAGACTTTGTGACTTCCTACTTTTTTTTCCATTTATTAGGGATTGGAAATAGCTAAAGCCCAATTTATACTTCTGTGTCGAGTGTACGTCGTAGCTACGTTGTAGGCTATGTGTTGCACGCGTAGCCTACAACGTACCCTGACGTGCACCTCACCAAAAATGTAACAATGAGTCAATTCTACGCGGACCGCAAGCACCGTGATTGGTTTGCCAGAACCCCTCCCTCAGGGGTACACATGCTCCCTCTGCACCCACGGCGTAGAGGCTACGGCGCAGGTCCAACGCAGAAGTATAAATCAGCTTTAAGTCAATAAGTGATCCAATGCTGCCATCTACTGGTTATAGTGGCAATTCCATGTCTTTAGAAAAAAAAAGTGTTTTGTTTGTTACGATGTGTTTTCCTACAATCTTTAAACTTTTAGTTTTACGAATCATCACATTAAAATAACAAATTAAAATGTGATAATATTTAGAGGTCTGAAGTGCTGGAAAAATTGTGACGCACTTGAAAGCCCATGAAAAGTGCTTGGATTTCACTCTCAAAGGTTGTACGAACGCTGAGAGGAATATTGTAAAAAATCCTCCGACTATTTCTGCCACAATCAAAATAAAATAAAATCACTTTATTATCACGCAACCATATACACAAGTGCAACAGTGGGTAAAATTCGTAGGTGCAGTTCCGAGCAACATATCAGTCATGACATGATGAGACGTATGACAATTACAGCAAACATCAGATTTATACATTAACATATCTAATGTGCGCTCAATTACTCACTGCACAATATACACTAAACAATATACAATATACAATAAATAATATATGCAATGTGAGTGCACAATGACTCACAGCACAATATATACTAAACAATATACAATAATAATATACAATGTACAGTATACAATATACATTTACAGAATACACATACGATAAAAAAAAAATAAAAAAAAAAAATATATATATATATATACTGTGTATATATTTATATATATATATATACACTGTATATATATATATATATATATGTAAATATACAGTAGGTTGTGCTGTTGACATTCAGTCCGTTTATGTGTTATTGATCCTGAGGGATCAAGAGTTTAGAAATCAAATTGCTTGGAGAAGCTGTCATGGAGTTGGCTGGTGCGTATCCTGATGCTGCTATACCGCCTGCCTGATGGTAGCAGTGAGAGCAGCCCATGGCTCGGGTGGCCAGAGTCTCTAATGATTCTCCGAGCTTTTTTCACACACCGCATGGCATATATTTCCTGGAGGGAGGGAAGCTCACATCCGATGATGCAACTGGCAGTACGCACCACCCTTTGCAGGGCTTTGCGGTTGCGGGCGGTGCTATTGCCGTACCAGGCAGTGATGCAGCCAGTCAGGATGATCTCTACAGTGCTGGTGTAGAACCGTGTGAGGATGTGGTGGTTCATTCCAAACTTCCTCAGCCGTCTCAGGAAGAAGAGGCACTGATGAGCCTTGTGTGAATGGACCATGCTGTGATGTGGACACATAGGAACTTGAAGCTGCTGACTCTCTTCACCGGTGCTCCAGTGGATAAATCTGAAACTGACACCCTTGCGTTTTCGTGTGTGACACATGCTGTGTCTCTGTCATTTCTCCTGAAGTCGACCACAAGCTCATTGGTCTTGCTGACGTTGAGGGAGAGGTTGTGCTCCTGACACCAGCATGTCAGAGTGTGCACTTCCTCACTGTAGGCTGTTTCATCGATATCAGTGATCAGACCTACCACCGTCGTATCATCAGTAAACTTAATGATGGTATTGGAGTTGTGGGTTGCCACACAGTCATGTGTGTACAAGGAGTACAAGAGTGGGCTGAGAACACAGCCCTGTGGGGCTCCAGTGTTGAGGGTCAGTGATGAGTTGTTTCTGCCCATTCTGACCACCTAGCGTCTGTTTGACAGGAAGTCCAGGATCCAGCTGCACAGCAAGCTGTTTAAGCCCAGAGCCCGGAGTTTCAAATCAAGTTTGGAGGGCATTCTGGTGTTGAATGCTGAGCTGTAGTCTACAAACAGCATTCTCACATATGTGTTCCTATTTTCCAGGTGGGAGAGGGCAGTGTGTATTGTAGATGCTATGGCATCGTCAGTGGAGTGGTTGTTGCGGTATGCAAACTGCAATGGGTCCAGTGAGGGAGGAAGAGCAGAGCAAATGTAATCTCTGATTAGTCTCTCAAAGCATTTGTTGATGATGGGGGTCAGAGCAACAGGATGCCTGTCATTTAAGCAGATGATTTTGGATTGCTTGAAGTATTTAGCTCATCCGGAAGAGAGGCAGCGCTGTTCACGGTGGAGTTTGTATTCCCTTTGTATTCCGTGATGATATTAATTCCCTGCCACATGCTCCCAGAGTCAGTGGTGTTAAACTGTCCTTCAATCTTGTCCCTGTATTGGCGTTTTGCTGCTCTGATAGTTTTTCGGAGGGTATAACTTGCTTGTTTATGCTCCTACGCATTCCCGGAATTAAAAGCGGAGGTCCGCACATTAAGTGCCGCATGAACATTGCTATTTATCCACGGTTTCTGGTTAGATTATATTTGTATTGTTTTAGTCAGAACAACATCCTCTATGCACTTCCTAATGAAACACGCTTACCCTATCAACGTAAACCTCGATGTTGTCATCAGAGGCCGACCGGAACATCTCCCAGTCCACTTGATCAAAACAGTTTTGTAGCATATTGAGTCTGATTGGTCCGACCAGCACTGGATCGTTCTAAGGGCGGGTGTTTCCTGTTTCAGTTTCTGCCTGTAAGGGAGCAGAAGGGGAACGGAAGAGTGGTCCGATTTGCCAAATGGTCGGTGTGGGAGGGATTTGTAGCCATCCCGAAAGGGAGAGTAGCAGTGTTCCAAAACCTGGTCCCCTCGTGTGTTGAAGCTTACGTGTTGGTCGCATTTTGGCGCTATTTGTTTGAAATTGGCTTTGTTAAAGTCCGCGGTCACAATGAACGCGGCCTCAGGATGCACGGTTTCCTGCTCACTTATTCTCCCATACAGTTCCTTTAGTGTCCGGTCTGTGTCGGCTTGTGGGGTAAAGTACACAGCTGTGATAATGACCGCTGTGAATTCCCTCGGTAGCCAGAATGGTCGACACAGAAGCATGAGAAATTCCAGATCAGGAGAGTAGAAAGATTTGATAGAATGTACGTTCCTCTGATCACACCAGGATTTGTTGACCATAATACATACACAACAGCCTCTGCTTTTACCAGAGAGGTCTTTTTCTCTGTCCTCTCAATGCATGGAGAACCCCATGGGCCGAGTTATCATTGAAGAATTGAAAGTCCGTTTTTCGGTGTGCAATTGCCGAATTGTCGTACACAATAAGGCAGACAACATCCAAGACAAAAAACATAAGAACTGTAAAAAACTACAATGTTGTGATGGGGCGTGCAACGCAGCAGTCATACTCAGCGCCATCTTGACGGAAAACCATGGTTACAGTTAGCATTACTATATTAAATCTATGGTGAATGTTGGTGATTTGTGGACTGAAAAGCCTTCTATAACTTGTTTTGATGCTTCGCATTATATCTTGCAGTGATATTTTTAAGACTGTGGTGAATTCCAACGCTTTCTCACTGGATCTCCCAGCATTGTGTAGGAATGGTGTCGCGTGATCGAGACCAGCTTGTAAAAAAATGGACTATTATCGATCCGAGCTGATAAACGGTTTGTTTACTCTTTCTGAAACTCTTTCGTTTTGTTGGCTGTTTCTCATGTACAACAGAAATGTCAGTTCTCATCAGTTGGCCATTGTGGTGGTGGTGGCACTGGTGCAACCTTTAACAAAATTTAGTTGCACCGCAGGAAAGAAATGTGCAAAATGCGATCATTTGGTCGCAGCTTTGCGTGTGTAATGACTCAACTGCTCCGTGTTTAGTGTTATCTGGGGACGTTTTGAAATACACCTTCTCTTTCTGACACTTAACTTAATAACATCTATTAGAAAGTGGCAGCGAGCAGCTATACTTCACGGACAAGATTGTGAATTTTATTCTGCTTTTCCTGGCCTTACGAGCCAGGTTGAGACAAGAACATAACAAACCACTGATATTCAGTTTATAAGGCAGTTTTCTTGGGAAGGAGGGGAGAGTGTCTTAGATCTTGTACGCCACAGCTGTTTTCTTCAGGCGCACAAAAGCACAGGCAGGTATTACTGCAGGCGCCATGTTGAGCTTATTTGTTGCCTTTTCTCGGTTGAAAATGGTCTCTTTCCACATCTATACTACGGCAAAATTTCTTACACCTCACTAGAATGTACAGGGAATCACCACATGATACATCAGAACAGCATTAAGCAAAGCTTCAGTTGCTTTAATAAATTTTTACAATATACAGTGAGTAGCAGTCTCAGTCACATTCAGCCATATGTTTATACATCCATATCCAGTAGCTGACATTTTCCAACAATTTTCTTTTGTGTGAGTAAAGATCACCCTACAAAGGACAGCCGAAAAGTTTTATGCATATGGTGACCTTTACAGAGCTATGGCTAAACTATGAAGAAGCCCTCATCCAAATCAGCAAAAGATAAAGACCTTCAGGCAAAATATTCTAGAAATCACATGTACGAGTGAACAGGAGCGTTGTTTTGATGTGACCTCTCTGAGTACATGAGTTTTCTGTATAACGGTCACCTGGCAGATACTATGAGGTTAGTTTTGTAAGATAATTTAAAGACCCACTGTGGTGAAAGTCAAGTTTTTAATATTGTTTATGTATATACGTATCTATGTGTTTTTAATATGCTTTAAAGGTCCCATGGCATGAAATTTTTATTTTATGAGTTTTTTTTAACATTAATATGAGTTCCCCTAGCCTGTATATGGTCCCCAGGTGGCTAGAAATTTCGATAGGTGTAAACCGAGTTCTGGGTGTTCTGCTCTGCCTTTGAGAAAATGAGAGCTCAGACGAGCCGATCTGGAATCTTCCCTATATGTCGTCATACGGGGAACGGTTACCTCTATGGTTACCTCCCCTTCCTCTGCTTTGCCGGCCCAGAGAATTTGGAGAAAATTGATTCCGTTTATCACGATGTCAGCACAGGCTTTACAAACAGACTTTTACCATATGGATTCGACAGCGCCGCCACAAACAGTGAGTAACAGTGTTCATTAATGCCTGATCTGTGATCAGTTATTTCTGATGTGTAGCTAATCATTCAAGTTCACGCAGACTTTCTTTCTAAATCGTTTAATACTGTCAGTCCCGCCGCTGGCCGTCTTGATGCCATAAGCGTAATGCATCAGTGAATCAAGTCAGTGACTAAAACGATAAACTTCACATCGTTTCTGTTAGTAGCATGAAACAAATCTGTTATTTCAATTTTGATTAGAAAACACTCTCTTTTTAAAGGGGCTATATGCAACTTTTTCCCCAAAATAAACGTAACTATAGCCTTTTTATTTTACCATTTATGACTCAAACATCTCCTGATGAGCATACTGACACCTTGTCCGCTCACAGTGGGTGCACCTATAAGCCTGTATCCTATTTTTCATATTTTCTGACGGGTCGTCTTTTCCCGCGCTGTCTGCGGATGTGACGTCAAGCACGTTCATGTTAAACGTTTCAGATCACTCTGCCACCACCGCTAGTCAGCAAGTAGCCTACACTCGCAAGCAGTGCAATGGATTTAACGAATACACAGAAGAGACCCAGGACAACTCGGACACCAACAGTAACTCCACAGAAGACTAAAAAAGTTAAACCCCTGACAAGTGGCCAAAAAAGGTCGAAGATTGAGAGAGACCGGCGCATTGCAAGGACTAGAGTGAACATCGGCTTCGCATTTGAGCCTTGGAGGATTTATTATATAGCCATGTAAAGCTACATTATATTGTTTGTTGTTTCTACATCTTAACAAAAAATAAGAGGTAAATGAAGATGTAAAGTGTGATGCATTTTATTTCACATAAGACATGTAGTCAATAAATATTGCTAAATAGTATTATGTATATGTGTCTTTCATACTTGGTGATAGTAAGCTACTTGTGTATAATAAGTGGTCAAGGACAGTGCTCAGTCGTCAAGGACAGTGCTCAGATTTGTGTTTTTAATATTCTACGAAAGTTTCGGTCTGTGCGCCCTTCATCAGCGTGTATGCCAATGGCGAAATGGGTTTATTTATTTATTTAATGTATTAATTTTTTGTGTAGTTTGTCAGCTACACGTTTGACGTTTTGATAAGAGAACACTTATCTCAAACAATATATGTATTTGACTGTTCTTACCTCTGTAAACATAATGTTGACCTCCTTGCAGCAGAGGACTTGTGAAGTGTGCACGTACGAGCGCGCGCTGCGAGAGCGAGCAGAAATGAAGAGCAGTTATGTTTTTTGGCCACAGGTGTCAGTCGCGAGTTTAAATTTCAGAAAAACGCATATAGCCCCTTTAATGTTCGGATCTGTCAATCACACCAAACTGCTGTTATAACGAATGACGCTGTTCAAATCAAATCAAATCAAATCACTTTATTGTCACACAGCTATATACACAAGTGCAACAGCAGGTGAAATTCTTGGTGCAGTTCCGAGCAACATAGTAGTCATGACATGACATGTACAACATTTAAGCAACAACAGATTACACATCTGATGCGCACACAATTACTCACAGCACAGTAAACTCTACAATAAACAATAAATAATTTACACAATGTGAGTGTAGTTCTCACAGCTTTAGCCAATATACACATACTTACAATATACATATACTTTAAACAATATACACTAAACATACATTAAACAGTATACATTAAGCTATAATAATAATAATAATATACAATGTACAGTATACATTATTATTCACAGTAGAGATCCAATTATGTACAATAGGTGCTATATGATAAATGATAAATAATAAATGATACATAAATGTGTATATAATGTGTGTGTATCTACAGTGGGTTGTGCAGAGTGATATTCTGTCCAGTGTGTGTTATGATCCTGATGGATCAGGAGTTAAGTAGTCTGATTGCTTGTGGGAAGAAGCTGTTCTGAAGTCGGCTGGTGCGTGTTCTGATGCTGCGGTACCGTCTGCCTGATGGCAGCAGTGAGAGCAGCCCATGGTTCGGGTGGCTAGAGTCTCTGATGATCCTCTGAGCTCTCTTCACACACCGCCTGGCGTAAATGTCCTGGAGGGAGGGAAGCTCACCTCCGATGATGCAGCTGGCCGTGCGCACTACCCTTTGCAGGGCTTTGCGGCTGCGGGCGGTACTGTTGCCGTACCAGGTGGTGATGCAGCCAGTCAGCAGGCTCTCGATGGTGCTGCTGTAGAAGCGTGTGAGGATGTGGCGGTTCATTCCAAACCTCCTCAGCCGTCGCAGGAAGAAAAGGCGCTGATGAGCCTTCTTCACAATGGCCTCGGAGTGGACGGACCATGAGAGTTCCTCTGTGATGTGGACACCGAGGAACTTGAAGCTGCTGACTCTCTCCACCGGTGCTCCATCGATGGTGATGGGGCGGTGTTCACTCTCATTCCTCCTGAAGTCGACCACCAGCTCCTTGGTCTTGCTGACGTTGAGGGAGAGGTTGTGCTCCTGACACCACCGTGTCAGAGTGTGCACCTCCTCTCTGTAGGCCGTTTCATCATTGTCGGTGATAAGACCTACCACCGTCGTATCGTCAGCAAACTTGATGATGGTGTTGGAGCTGTGGGTAGCCACACAATCATGTGTGTACAGGGAGTACAGGAGTGGGCTGAGAACACAACCCTGAGGGGCTCCAGTGTTGAGAGTCAGTGATGAGGAGATGTTACTGCCCATTCTGACCACCTGGCGTCTGTTTGACAGGAAGTCCAGGATCCAGCTGCATAACAGGCTGTTTAAGCCTAGAGCCCGGAGTTTAATGTCAAGTATGGAGGGCACAATGGTGTTGAATGCTGAGCTGTAGTCCACAAACAGCATTCTCACATACGTGTTCCTCTTTTCCAGGTGGGAGAGAGCAGTGTGTATAGTGGATGAAATGGCATCGTCAGTGGAGCGGTTTGTGCGGTATGCAAACTGCAGTGGGTCCAGTGAGGGGGGGAGAACAGAGCAGATATGGTTTCTGACTATTCTTTCAAAGCATTTGCTGATGATGGGGGTCAGAGCAACAGGACGCCAGTCGTTTAAGCAGGTGGTTTTTGACTGCTTAGGTACAGGCACAATGGTGGACGTTTTGAAGCATGTGGGGACCACAGACAGGGAGAGGGACAGGTTAAAAATGTCTGTGAAAACTCCAGCCAGTTGGTGCGCGCACGCTCTGATCGCACGGCCGGGAATGCCGTCTGGACCCGCAGCTTTACGGACGTTCACCCGCCGGAAGGATCGGGTTACATCCGCGACAGATACGGAGAGTGCACTAACCTCTGTATCTTCAGCCACGAGCTCTCTCTCCGCGAGGGCGGTGTTGGTTCCCTCAAAGCGAGCATAGAAGGTGTTGAGCTCGTCCGGGAGAGAGGCAGCGGTGTTCACGGTGGAGTTTGTGTTCCCTTTATAGTCCGTGATGGTGTTAATTCCCCTCCACATGCTTCTGGAGTCGGTGGTGTTGAACTGTCCTTCAATCTGTTATGAGTATTGTTTGTCTTATTTCAAGCACAAATACCTAAAAGTTATAAATTAAATCTAAATCTAAAGTAAGCGCATTTTACTTAAAACAAGTAAAATTATCTGCCACTTGGTTAAGAAAAAATAATCCTAATGCAAACAGAAACAAGATTATTTGTCTTACTCCACTGGCAGATAATTTGCAAAATAAGAAAAATGCACTTAAATTAGTTCCTTAAGAATCTTTTGGAAACAACCAGACAAAAATACATAGTAAGAAAAGCATTCTTTGCAGTGCAGGTACATTCATTCATTGCGCATACTTCATCATGAGGACACCGTCAAAGTGACAAAAATGGCATGTCCTTTTATACAGGATCCTGACGTTCACTTGATAAACCTCTAGAAGTAACCTAATAATTGTAATTTTTGGATGCATTGATACATTCCCGTCATCACAATTTCCAAAAACAGATTACTGTATGGTATGGAATGGAAGGATGCCACATGGAAGTGTAGTCTGAGATATATGTCGTAACCACCACCACAGCTTTTAATTATTCACAATTTATATGGTCATCTCTAAGTATCCTACAAATACTTAATTCTTTTTCCTGTTGGATTTAAATATTCTTCCTCCATCTCCTCTTCATCTATCAGTGGTGCTGGTGTTTTGCGAGCCTCTGCCTTCTTGCTGTTGGCTGGCCTGAGTAGAAGTTAAATGTTAATTCCATTACCCTAATTAATAAATGTAACAGGTGGGATCAGAGAACATTTAATTATGTGAAAAGAGCATTAGACTATGTGGTCAAAGCTGCTGCACATTGAAATAGACATGTCAAATGTCATGAAACCTACACCCATGAACCTTTTATGCTTAAAGGCCCACTGAAGTGCCTTGAAACATGCTGCATTATTCAATGTGTTGACGTAATTTCCCATGAAACAGCTCCAGCTGTTAGCAGCTCCTCCCCTTTTTTGAAACCGCCAATAGCGTTTTGTTAATACCAAAGTTTGACTAGAGCCTTTCTGTTTGGTAAAGCCAGAGTTTCCTCCTAATCTCTAATCGTTTATCATCATATTCTCTTCCATATCGCTTTGAAATAAAGTGTTCTGTGCAGAATTTAAATGGACCCGATATGTTTTGTTGTCTGCGCTGACTTGCGCATATGAGGCGCTCTCGTGTCTCTAGTCTAACTTTAGACCAGAGCCGTTAGTGTGTGTGTGTGTGTGTGTGCGCACTGCTGCGGTGCACGTTAAACTAACATGAAACCAGACTTCATTCGCCTCAACTAAACGCATATTTACACTGAATTATTTCCTATCGCATATATAGTGCGCTATGTGCCTTTCACCATGTATAAATTAGTAAATGTGTGAACAACTGACCGATTTCAGACACAGCTTCAGGGTCTATTTATAATGCAGGGGACAGGACGCTTCAGATTCTAGAAAGCATTTTATTGGACAGAAGATTTGATGAGAAGGTGAAGTCTGCGATGATGTCATCAAAATCTGTGATTCATTTTAACGTCAGTGAGTGACTGTAAGCTTTGAATGCTTATATCTCCTAAATGCAAGTTTTGTCATTGTTTTGGAACACACCAGCTTATTCCTACCTTAAGGCTAACATAATCATACTAAAAGCTAAAAACTTTTTTCAGTGGGCCTTTAAAGCTTCACCTGGTTGAATTATGTTTTTGCTTGTTATTTGTTATTTTTAGCTGCTGCCACATTCTTTTTTTTTTCGCCTGTAGGATACCATGAAAATTAAACTTAATTAAACTAATTAAGAATTAAATTTACTTATTGACCTGGAAGTATGCAGACCTCTTTTGTTGGGTGCTGTTGCCATGTCGAATCGTAATTTCGGAGCTCTGTTGATCATGGCTTTTCATAGTTGTGGTGCACGCGCTAAACTCAGAGTCAGTCTACTCAGAGTGATTGAACTACCTCAATTCTGCTGTTCTGAAACCCAAAACTCAGAGCTTCCCATCTCAGGGTAAGTCAACTCCGAGTTCAAGTTTAAACTCAGGCCCCGTCCACACGGAGACGCATTTAGCTGTATACATAAAAATGTTATATCGTATCAACGTTTCGCCCACACGGATCCGGTGTTTTGGGAGCCTGAAACCGATATTTTTTTTAAACCGGGCCCCAGAGTGGATTAATCTGAAACCGACACCCTTGCAGTTTCGTGAGTACAGCTTATCCGTATATTTTGTGAAACGGTGATCACACCACGTCCCGCACGGTAAATACTAGAAGGGATAAAACTACGGGCACAGGGCATGCGCACATCAATATTGCGTAATTTAATTACTGTATTTGCATTATTGTAAGGGTAGGTTTAGGGTTGGGGTAGGTGTAGGTGTATGCATTAATAAAACACAATCTGGTAAGTAGCAAATTTATTTATTGTTATTTTATCGTGAGATTTTGCCTCACTTCCTACCAATCCTGTACACCTTCTAGCCACAACTCTTCTTCTCCATTTTTAGTGTATTTCTGTGGCAGAATTACAGCACCACATACTGGCCTTGCATGTATACTACATCGTTTTGAGTCGGTTTCAGTGGTTTCGTGTGTACGCAGATATTTCTTGAGACGAGGGGAAAAAAAGATTGGATAGGGAAAGCTCTGGCTTCGTGTGGATGTGGCCTCAGAGTTGGTTGGACCTCGTTATTGAAACAGGCCCGAGCTGGTGTGAGTGTGTAGAGGAGGGGCTGATTTGCATATTCATGGGTCTGTGTATACTAAATGAAACAAGGGTGTAGAGTTTCATTCAAGCTATTCTTACAGGGGGAAGAAAAAAAAAACTTTTAAATGTGTCAATTTGATTATCAAAGATGTGTTTCTAGGGATAAAATTATTGATTGCAGCAGGACCAGCTTAAAGAAAACACTGAACCAGACTATTTAAATGTTCAGCAAGCAATCTCATTGGCTGCAGGATAAGCCAAGGCCAATCAGCTTGTGTGATGCGGTAATGATGTGATTGCTTACAGATTGCATGAAAGGGCCTGCTCTAGGGTTCGACCGATACAGATTTTTTAGTGCCGATGCCGATACCGATTTTTTTCCATCAGCCTTAGCCGATGAACGATACAGGCTGCCGATTTTCTTGAGCCGATATTTGGAGCCGATTCTGCTTTTGTCCCCTCAATTTACATCAGTGGCGGCTGGTCAATAGAGGGCGCTGGGGCGCCGCCCCCATCAAAATTCCAGAAATATACATGTATACAAAAATTATATAAAAATGAAACAAAAATAAAAAAGTTTACTCATACGATGTGCCGGCTGTTAGTAAGAGCCTCAGCATTTAATAAAAATTGGCTTTGATCGGTTAACTATTTTATATGTTCTTCAATATGTTTCATGCGGTTTCATGCGCGAGGGACGCCGGACAAATGGATGTCTATCTGAGTTCAAAAATCTACGGGCAGCATGTGACCTGGTTTCTTTGGCAATTGGACAATTGGACAATTGGTTTCTTAAAGATCCTCCTCCGGACACAGGTCGCTGCGTCCCTGGCGAATCAGAATTGGATGCGTGTTATTTTATCCAATCTGATTGGTTCTCGTCACCTATCATTCAACTTTCCGTTCTTTGCAACTAAAGCGAAAGTGCGTGGGCGACACCGTCACACTCCGACTCCGCCAAAACCTTATTAGGATGATCACTTTCGTAGAGATGGCAGCAGTTAAACCAAATTCTTTCACAAGGCGTTCGCTGGAAGACAACAAAAGGATAAAAAATCCCGGACCAACGCGATTTACAAATCCAGCAGGTGGCCAGTGACAGAGGATGAAGCTGCACTCGGAGCTCGGAAACGTAGGTGGCTGGCTGGATGTGTTGTTAGCAATGCCCTTTATTGCTTTCCCTGTCTTTCAAAGTGTTGGTACTGAAGTTTTGTGGACAATAACGGGGGTAAGAGACCTCAAATATCTAACTGAAATATGCAAACGTCATGACACTACTGAGATGACTGACTTTATCAGTCATTGAGAAATTTGCTGGCCAGAAAGAAAGGAGAGCAAAATTTATGTTCAAGTAGTCAACATGCTAGTCTGTTGTTGCTGTTTTCTCTTGTTTTTCCTTTCCTCATTCAATTATATGTGGGAAATGAATGTGTAAAAAGATAAAAGTGAATTTAGTCAACATCTTGATACTGCCCCCCATCACCTCCCCCCAGCCCCCGCCGAAAAAAATAATTATCACCAGCCGCCACTGATTTACATCATAAAAATGACACAATGATCATGATAATAACAATGTTACAAGTCTCAATTTAAAAAAGGAACATTTATTGTACAAAAAAAAAAAAATTAACAAATAGTAAAAACAGGTAAGGTAGAACAAGTAAAAAAAGAACTCAGTGCTGAAAATAAATTCTGAAAATAAATATTTAAGCATAATTAAAATTCTGAAAATAAATATTTAAGCATAAATAAAATAATTACACTATTGCACAGAGTAGCAACAAGCAAGCAGCATAATAAAGTGCACACTGACTGTACTATATTTAATTTTAAAAGTAACCAACTATTTACAACCTAGTCATTTAATGCTTAGGTGCACTTAACTCAACCTCTTATAGAGCAACACCAGCGGTAATTCAGGAAAAAATCTCACAGTGCTCCACGTGAAACTTCGGTCTTTCGACCTTTTACCATCGTGTCAATTCTCAATTGATTTTGATTAATATGCGCGAGGGAGAGAGAGCAAGATGGTGAGTGCACGCGCACGGCCGGAGGAAAAAAAAACGCTTTGGCGACTGCCAAAAAATGCAATATGTGTGGCGGCCGGTGTTGATTCTGTGGCGCATCGCCGCAAATTAGTCTATGTGTGGGAAACAGCGGCCGTGTGGTCGCTGAATAAAACTTCCATAAATACCACAGAACAACGTCTGCATTACTTAATCCTATGACCAGTGTTCGTAACAGCTAACGTATGCATACGGATAGCCTACAACTTAGCTATTTGCAGCTCCCTAAATACAATGGCAAGCAGTTTTATAGATGAGGCATTAAGCATTTGCGTTTTCCATTTGGACGCACAAACTTGCTTAGCTATAGTTGCAAGCACATATAGCGTTAACAGTCAAAACAGTTAACAGTCATATAGATCAAACAGTTAAAAGATGCTTTGAAAGTTTAAAACTTATCGTTGTCTTGAAGAGATTCCTGCTCTGCTAGTGGGGGAGGGGCAGCGCAGCACAGAGCTGCCGGTGGAAGCCTGTCTGTAAATAATGCGGGGAAAAAATATTGGCGAACGCAGCAGCCTTGTATCTGCCGATACACGTAAAAAAACGCAAATATCGGCCTGATATATCGGCTGGCCGATATATTGGTCGAATACTAGCCTGCTCCCTTTAGAGTTTCATGACTGAACTAGATATTTAGATATATAATTTCCATCCATCCATCCATCCATCCATCCATCCATCCATCCATCATCTTCCGCTTATCCGGGGCCTGTTCGCGGGGGCAGCAGTCTAAGCAGAGACGCCCAGACTTCCCTCACCCTAGCCACTTCCTCCAGCTCTTCCGGGGGAACCCCGAGGCGTTCCCAGGCCAGCCGGGAGACATAGTCCCTCCAGCGTGTCCTAGGTCTTCCCCGGGGCCTCCTCCCGGTGGGACGTGCCGGGAACACCTCCCTGGGAAGGCGTCCAGGAGGCATCCGAAATAGATGCCGAGCCACCTCAGCTGGCTCCTCTCGATGTTGAGGAGTACTCTGAGCTCCTCCTGAGTGACCGAGCTTCTCACCCTATCTCTAAGGGAGCGCCCAGCCACCCTACGGAGAAAGCTCATTTCGGCCGCCTGTATCCGGGATCTTGTCTTTTCGGTCATGACCCACAGCTCATGACCATAGGTGAGAGTAGGAACGTAGATCGACCGGTAAATCGAGAGCTTTGCCTTACAGCTCAGCTCCTTCTTTACCACGACAGACCGGTACAGCGACCGCATTGCCGATCCGTCTGTCAATCTCCTGTTCCATCCTTCCCTCACTCGTGAACAAGACCCCACGATACCTGAACTCCTCCACTTGAGGCAGGAACTCTCCACCAATCCACCCTTTTCCGACTGAGAACCATGGTCTCGGACTTGGAGGTGCTGATTCTCATCCCAGCCGCTTCACACTCAGCTGCAAACCACCCCAGTGCACGCTGAAGGTCCTGGTCTGAGGAGGCGAACACGACAACATACTCCGTAAAAAGCAGCGACAAAATCGTATGGTCCCCAAACCGGACACACTCCGGCCCTTGGCTGCACCTAGAAATTCTGTCCATAAAAATTATGAACAGAACCGGTGACAAAGGGCAGCCCTGCTGGAGTCCAAAATGCACCGGGAACAGGTCTGACTTACTGCCGGCAATGCGAAACAAGCTCTTGCTCACAGGGACCGAACAGCCCTAAGCAGGGGGCCGCCAACCCGATACTCGCAGAGCACCCTCCACAGGATGCCACGAGGAACACAGTCGAATGCCTTCTCCAAATCCACAAAACACATGTGGACCGGTTGGGCAAACTCCCATGAACCCTCCAGCACCCTGGAAAGGGTATAGAGCTGGTCCAGTGTTCCACGACCGGGACGAAAACCACACTGTTCATCCTGAATCCGAGGTTCCACTATCGGCCGAATTCGCCTCTCCAGGACCCTGGCATAGACTTTCCCAGGGAGGCTGAGAAGTGTGATCCCCCTATAGTTGGAACACACTCTCCGGTCCCCCTTCTTGAAAAGAGGGACCACCACCCCGGTCTGCCAGTCCAGAGTTACTGTCCCCAACCGCCATGCGATGTTGCAGAGGCGTGTCAACCAAGACAGCCCCACAACATCCAGAGACTTGAGGTACTCAGGGCGGATCTCATCCACCCCCGGTGCCTTGCCACCGAGGAGCTTTTTAACTACCTCGATGACTGAGCCCGGGTGATGTCCCCAGTTGAGGTCAACAGGTGCCCATCTCCACTGTAAACAGTGCTGGTAGGGCACTGCTTCCCCCTTCTGAGGCGTTGAACGGTTTGCCAGAATCTCTTCGAGGCCAACCGATAGTCTTTCTCCATGGCCTCACCGAACTCCTCCCAGGCCTGATTTTTTGCCTCCACGACTACCCGGGCTGCAGTCCGCTTGGCCTGCCGGTACCTGTCAGCTGCCTCCGGAGTCCCACAAGCCAGCCAGGCCTGATAGGACTCCTTCTTCAGCTTGACGGCATCCCTTACTTCCGGTGTCCACCACCGGGTTCGGGGATTGCCGCCTCGAAAGGCACCAGAGACCTTACGGCCACAGCTCCGAGCGGCCGCATCGACAATGGAAGTGGAGAACATGGTCCACTCCGACTCAATATCTCCAGACTCCATCGGGATCCGGTCGAAGCTCCGCCGGAGGTGGGAGTTGAAGAGCTCTCTGACAGGGGGCTCGGCCAAACGTTCCCAACAGACCCTCACAGTACGTTTGGGTCTGCCAAGTCTGTCCAGCTTCCTTCCCCGCCATCGGATCCAACTCACCACCAGGTGGTGATCAGTTGACAGCTCCGACACTCTCTTCATCCGAGTGTCCTAGACATATGGCCGAAGGTCTGATGAGACGACCACAAAGTCGATCATTGACCTCCGGTCTAGGGTGTCCTGGTGCCACGTGACTGATGGACACCCTTATGCGTGAACATGGTGTTCGTTGTGGACAAACCGTGGCTAGCACAGAAATCCAATAACAGAACACCGCTCGGGTTCAGATCAGGGGGGCCGTTCCTCCCAATCACGCCCCTCCAGGTGTCACTGTCACTGCCCACGTGGGTGTTGAAGTCCCCCAGTAGAACGACGGAGTCTCCAGTCTGAGCACTTTCCAGCACCCCTCCCAGAGACTCCAAGAGGGCCGGGTACTCCGCACTGCCGTTCGGCCCGTAGGCACAAACGACAGTGAGAGACCTATCCCGACTCAAAGGCGCAGGGAAGCGACCCTCTCGTTCACCGGGGTGAACTCCAACACATGGCGGCTGAGCTGGGGGGCTATAAGCAAACCCACTCCAGCCCTCTGCCTCTCACCATGGGCAACTCCAGAGTGGTAGAGAGTCCTGCCTCTCTCAAGAAGTGTGGTTCCAGAGCCCAAGCTGTGCGTGGAGGTGAGCCCGACTATCTCTAGTTGGTACCTCTCGACCTCCCGCACAAGCTCAGGCTCCTTCCCCGCCAACGAGGTGACATTCCATGTCCCTAAAGCCAGATTCCGTGTCCAGAGATCGGGTCGTTGGGGGCCTCACCTTCGACTGTCACCCGATCCACTATGCACTGGCCCCTTACGCTCCCTCCTGCAGGTGGTGAGCCCACAGGAGGGCGGCCCCACGTCACTCCTTCGGGCTGAGCCCGGCCGGACCCCATGGGGGGAGGCCCGGCCACCAGGCGCTCGCATACGAGCCCCAACCCTGGGCCTGGCTCCATGATGGGGCCCCGGCTGCGCCATGCCAGGCGACGTCTCAGTCCTTGTTGTAAATGTCATCATAAAGGGTTTGTGAACTGTTCTTAGTCTGGCCCGTCACCAAGGACCTGTTTGCCTTGGGGGACCCTACCAGGGGCATATAGCCCCAGACAACATAGCTCCCAGGATCATTCGTGTACTCAAACCTCTCCACCACGATAAGGTGACAGTTCAAGGAGAGGGATATATAATTTCATATTCAAATTTATTATACATCCAAATGTGTTTTCTAAACTTTTTATACATTTTGTAAAAATCAATTAAAAAAAAATCTGTGCATTATACATCAATGATAAAGTCCTTTTAGGAGATACATATTTTCTGTGTATCTGTACTATTGTTCAGTACTGGCAGGCAGTATAATGGCCTTTTTGCATGTGTTTTAGGTTGATGTTAGTAAGTTTCATAGAAGACAGAGAGGAAAAGCTGTACCTTTTCCAGAAAGAACTGATTATAGTGACGGCAATGCATCAGAAAATAAGGTTGTAGTAAGAAAGGAAGAAGTTGATCAAGGAGGATAGAAGCAGTGAGGGTGAGGGCAGAGATGAAGAATATAAGTCATATATTGTTGTGGAATTTAGGCATTATCCTATGCCAGTTTGTAAAATGTAATCCATAACCAGAGGTCAGGAAAGATGCCACTGTCTATTGGCCTCACTACACTGACAAGCAAATGCTTTAAAATGAGGACTAAACGGGTCAAAATTGAGTTACATGTGTGTGGGCTACACTGAAAATGAAGAGTCTTGTTGATTTTCACTTGTGCTACAATCATTGGTTTGGATATCCAAGAAAGAAACAATGTTAAAGATTTTTTTTTAAATGTTTTTTTGAAACACTAAGATATGGTTTCACTTCTTTCCAGGCAGCGAAGCTGCATCTGAATTTTCGTCTGAAATGTCAGGTTATTGACATTTTCACATTTGAGTTCCAAATGAAATATAGTAGCACACGATGAAATGGAATGTTAATAAAGCTTTTTAATGTTTATTGAAACAATAAGATAGTGAAAATGCATTTGAATGTCTGTGAAGTTTCAGACAATTTGCCAATAATTTACCCTAATAGGACCAGTTACAATTGATGGAACTCTAAGAAAAAGGTCAAAGGTCAGATGTGGAAAACAAATTTCGGATTCTCACCTCGAGTAAAGTGTCAACTGGCATGCGGCATGCACACCTGTGCCTAACGGATGGCCAGAGTGAGATATATGCAACAATGTCTGAGTTTGGTTGTAGAATACATTTTTGTGTAAAGTGTGTAAAGTGTTCTTATATACATTTTCAACATGCAGCATCCCCACATTTGTTTACAGAATTAATTTCTAAAATGTTCATAAAATAATTTGTACATAAATTAAACAATTCCTAAAACAATTTTAGTGTAACTTTTAAATTTTTGCTAAAGAGCAAATGTTTGTTGGTAAAATCGTCTTTTTAAATGTAAATTGTTAACACATTTGCAGCACATTCTTTTAGATAATGACTTTTTACTATTCAAACGTAAATTGCCTCATCATTCAGTTCAAATACATTTGTCATTTGCCAAAATTGCAACACTTTGGCTCTGTTTACACTTGGTATTAAGATGCATTTTGGTCAATCGGATCTCAAGTGGACGGCACTAAAAACAAATTTTACCCTTAAATATATGTAAAATATAAAGTAATTTATTTTTCCTATTTGTGATTTCATAATTAGTCCCATAGAGGGTTTACAAAGTACAATAACAAATAGACAATATATTTGGGATATACATTGCCTGAATCAATATGTTAAACTTACTATGAACTTACTATGAGCAAACTCAGACATTGTTGCATATATCTCACTCTGGCCATCCGTTAGGCACAGGTGTGTCATGCCGCATGCCAGTTGACACTTTACTCGAGGTGAGAATCCATAGGGCTGCCTTTGTGTTCTCTGTATGCGTGCATGCCATGTGGCAAGACTTCAAAGTGCCCGTCGGAGGTGTCCGGGATGCCCACTGTAAGCAGAGTCCTGAGCAGTGGACGGCCAATCCTTGCTAATCTTCTGTAGAGGTGACACTGAGCTGGCACCTGTTCCTGAATTCATGTGCCAAGCCTGCGCTGTGAGAACCACAGGGTTGTACTCACAGTGTGAATGAGGTGGGAAACTCGTGCCATTACCTGGAGCTGCGAGGAAAAGCTTGCCACCCAAACTGCTCAGAATTCCTGCTTTCAAGAATGTGATTTCTACTATTTCAAACATGAGGTGTGAAAATCAATGTCCATAGTTGGCAAAGTAGAAAGAGTTTGAGTTTCGGCTCTATAAATAAAGGTAAAAAATAACAAATTTGTGTGTAAAATGTTCGTACAACCATTATTGCATAAATTGACGTATACTGCCTTGCCTAAAAAAGGCTCTGTTTGGATTTAAATAGGCAAATGCTTAAGGGGTCTATGATTGATCATTATTGCAGTGATTATAATGTTTCTAGCATGTTATATGTTTGGCAACAGTTCTTCTAACCCTAATTTATTTGTGTAGCTTTTCATTTCTTAAACACCCATGTATGAAGACGCATCATAGCCATATTTCAGGATGACAATGTCAAGATTCATCAGGCTCAGATTGTGAAAGAATGGTTGGGAGGGAGCATGAAGGATAATTTTCACACATGAATTGGCACCTCTGAGTCCAGACCTTAAATTAATTGAAAGTCTTTGGGATGTGCTGGTAGAGACTTGATAGAGTGCTGGACTCTTACATTGTCAATACAAGATCTTGACCAAAAATGTATGCACCTCTTGGTGGAAAAAAAAAAACCTTGTGATGTTATGAAACAAATAGAAATTAAACACACACTCCATCAATTAGTTACAAGAACTGTTGGCAAACATATAACATGCTAGAAACATAATAATCACTGCAATAATGATCCAATCATTGACTCTTAAAGGAACACACCAACTTTTTGGGACTTAATCTTATTCACCATATCCCCCAGAGTTAGATAAGTCCATACATGTGAGATGGTGGTCCAGTGGGTTAAACCATGGAACTGATATGCAGAAGGTTGCTGGTTCGATCCCAGCGGTCACCACCAGTGTGTCCTTGAGCAAGGCACTTTACTCCATGTTGCTCCAGGGGGATTGTCCCTGTACGAAGGGCACTGTAAGTCGCTTAGATGAGAATGGGATAAGGCGAATAAGCTAAAGTCACAAAAAGTTGGCATGTTCCTTTAAGCATTTGCCTATTTAAATCCAAACAGTGACTTTTATTTTGGCCAGGCAGTTTATAATGCAGTAGTATAAACACATTTGTTTATAGAATGAATTTTTGTGTAGAGTTTCCGTCTACTCTCCGCCTATACTGACCTAATGCGTAAACATTATGAAAAAAAACATTATTTAAACTTTGTTGGCTGGAGACCCAAGTTTGGTTTGAAGATGGAAAACGTACCAAGCACAATGTTCTCTCACTATTCCTGATTTCTAACTCACAAAGTGTTCGGCTGGTCTAGCGGCTGTCAGAGCAGAAACGAAAGCTGATGCTCTGTGTTTTTCAGTCATCTCTGGTCGTGTTCATATGTAAATTGCAAGCTTATTTTGTCCAGTAAATCAAAAGATCTGAAAAAACATACATTTACCCATAGACCCTACCCTCGAAGAAATCAGGACACAAGTGGTTGAAAGTGGACAAAAGAGACGGACTAAAACACCAGAATATGTCTCCCTCGTCTACAAAACGCATCTTAATACCAGGTGTAAACAGGGCCTTTGTTAACAGAACATATTTCTGTGTATGTCTTTGGCAAAACCTTTCACACAAACTGAAAGACGAATCGAAATTATTATCTGTCTGTGACTGACTGACATGTGCTGTTTAGAGAGCTCAAGTTGCATCTAACCCGGAATGTTTCTGTAAGCCACTTTTAGAGGTGTTCATTATAATGTGTGATCTCATCACAGTTGCATGTAATTAGTGTGTCGTTTACAAGAGGTTCGTTAAAAACAGGTATTTGAGCTCCGCTACCACCCTGTGAGTATTTGCGTGGTGAGGCAACATCACACCGCGAGTGATTGTTTGTGTTTGGCTTTGCTCTGCCTTCACTATTTTGAATCTCTTTGCCTCTCTCCCTCGATCAATTATTTTCATCAGAAATGTTCCACCCACTCTCATCTGCCTACACACTAACACCCCAGAGCCCACAGGGCAGCGTCAGGAATGTCTCGAACCCACTGATGGAAACGAGAAGAGAGAGAGAGAATTGAATTGAGAAGAAGTGAAATCATTCAATCACAGGCAGATTTGTTTGCCATCATTTATGGATTTGTTTGTCAGAAAGAAATACTGAGGGGTGAAGATTATTCAGAAGTCAGCTTGAATCGACGGGCTCATTTAGAAAGCTTACCCTGCCATACCATAATTGGGATAAATGGACAAATAACAAATAAAATGTATTATATATATATATATATATATATATATATATATATATATATATATATATATATATATATATATATATATATATATATATATATATACATACATATATATATTGTATACAGTTAAATAATAGCTAGGGATGTAAATTGGACGGTTCATCACGATACGATATGATATCGTTTCTCATAGCCAACAATACGACATTTGCCGATACCTAAAAAATTCAGTGATAAGATTATTTTCAACAGATAACCAAACTACAAGCAACAACACAAATAGACACAAATGAAATAATCAGTGCTTTTCAGGTAGGTCTAAGAGGTTTTCAGGCACAAAAAAAAAGTAATCAAGTGTATAATAATTCAAGCCCAGATGAGTTTACATGAGAATACACACATTAGCGCCGGTAATGCATAGACAGACAGTGGAGATGTGGATATTAAAAAAATATAGGTATTGTTTTTTTACACATCGTATTGTTAGTCATTTCATCGATACATAGATCCATATCGATGTATTGTTACACCCCAAATAATAGCTATGCAATATATATACACTATTGATATATGATCTTTAATCTTTAGTATCACTGATCAATTTAATTCAACTTTTCTGAATAAAAGTTAATTTCTTCCCAAGCTTGATCCCAAATTTTAAGCTTGTTTCCGCCACAAAATAAAACATTTTAAAAGATAATTGCAATAATTTTATATTTAAATTCTGACTTTATCACATGCAATTCTGACTTTATAACTCGCAATTCTGACTTCTTTTCTCAGAATTGTGAGATATAAAGTCAGAATTGCGTGATTATAAAGTCAGAATTGTGTGATATAAAGTCAGAATTGTGTGATATTAAGTCCGAATTGTGTTATATAAAGTAGTGTTGGGCGGTATTAATTTTTTTATGATATGAATTTTGATGATACCGCAATACCGGTGTCGCTTAAACAATGTTCGGAACGCGGCGCAGCGCGTCATTGTTTGAGAGGGGACCCATTCATTGATGCACTGTAGTAAGAGCAGTCAGAGCACAGTTGAGATCGCATTACAGCCTACAGCCTATGGCTGAATCCTATACTCATTCACTATTCCCTACGTTATCACTTTATTTGAAGGAGTGAATGAAAATGTGCGTGAAGTCAGACAGCGTTGTGTGTACATCGGCTGTACACTCGTTATTGCGGTGCAATGGGATAGAATGAGTGCACTCAATAACTTCCACTAGGGTTTCGGACACCACTACAAAGTGCTGTCCCCTCCAAATAATGCTCTATTTGAGGTTATAGGGGGCGATTTCGGATTCAGCCATTGATTACAGTGGAGAATTCAAACAACGCTCACCACATGGATCATATAGCACTGATATAGACCGGAGCGTTTAAATTTTTTATGGACATATTTCATATACTCTAGTGCTCTAGACATGAACCAGAAGCGTGTATGCGCGCATATTTCATCACGTCTTATTAAAATGAAATGTATGCACTGATTACACTGATACAACCGTATGTCTGATCACGAACGCGCTGACACGATGGATTATTCTGCTACACAAAAGACAATGATGTAAGTTAATAAATAAACTGACAATTCAAAGAAGAATGGGCAAAAAAGTAACTGCTTTATTCTTTCTGTGTTTAACTGATGTGTGTCATTCGTTCAGAGACTGCTCTTAAATGTATTGCAAATATCCGCGTTTCTCCTCGTTTTGGCAGTTTGTTGTTATATAGGGTTAGATTTTTAAAATGCTTAAGGTGCCCTCAACTCAACTTTTAATATTCAGGTGTCTGTAAGTATGACTCTGAGCGTGTTGCAGGTCTGTGTTTTATTGGTTGTTGTCTCTCCACAGCATCATTTTGTTGGGCTTTGTAAACCTGTTTTAACTCTAGTGTGGAATTTTTCTACAATATTCACTCATCACGACAATAAAATAGGGCATTCTAGTGAATCTACTGCAGTATTTACTCTCTCAATCAGTAGAAAATGTGATTAACACCCTGTCATGCATAGGGGGAAAAAATACCGTCATATACCCTGAAACCGATATAATTTAGAAAAATACTGCGATATACATTTTTGGTCATACCGCCCAGCACTAATATAAAGTCAGAATTGCGTGATATAAAGTCAGAATTGCATGATATAAAGTCAGAATTGTGTGATATTAAGTCAGAATTGTGTGATATTAAGTCAGAATTGCAAGTTATAAAGTCAAAATTGTAAATTAAAGTCAAAATTGTGAGTTATAAATTCAGAATTGCGAGATATAAACTAGAAATTGCGTGATATAAAGTCAGAATTGCGCGTTATAAAGTATTCTGATTTTATATCACGCAATTCTGAGGAAAAAAGCCAGAATTGTGAGATAAAAAAATCGCAATAGCCTTTTATTTTTTATTTTTTAAATGTATTTAATTTGCAGACATACTTCTTATTACTATAAACATTATTTATAATGTAATAATATTTATTACAAATATATATATATATTATTAAGATGAGCATTTGGGGGTTGAGGGCGTGATTTATTGTCATTAAGATTTTTAAGCTATTTTATCTTATTTTATTATGCTAATGAGAATCTGGGGGTTGAAGGTGTGCATAATTGTCATTAAGATGCAACATGGTAATGTGAATTTGAGGTAGGGGGTAATGAAAATTGTGTGCTTAATTGTTATTATGTTTGTTTTTATTATTATTTTATTGAATTATGTTAATGTGATTTTTTTTTTTTTTGTTGCAATATGCCATTGGGGGGTTGAAGATATGTTCAATTTTAAGTTTTATTTTAGTTTAAATAACAGACATATCCTTTTATAACATACGAGAAAAAGTTAATACCATCATATCATTTGATTTCATTTCATTATGTTTACATTTATATATTTGCCCTGTACTTTCGACCAAAGTGACTTAAATTGGATTTTAAGTATACATTTTATTAGTTCATGCATTTCCTGGGAACTGAACCCATGACCTTGGCATTGCTATCTAATTGGCTTGACTTCTAAAATTATTTTAGTTTGAATGTTGCCCAACCTCACATCATCTGGCAAAAAAAGAAGACATGACACATTTAACCGCCTTAAAGACAAGAAAAACAAACAGCCTTCAAGATTAGCACAAACAACACACAATGAGCCAAACAATATGTGCGGGATTGATTGACATGCGGGTAAAGATTTCTGAATGCCTGTGCAGCTGGTTCTTGACTAAAAGTACTGACATAAAGACAAAACAAGCTTGCGATATAATGGAAGCTTTTCCAGAGCATTTTGTCCAAGACATAATACTTTTTTTTGTCTAAATTACACAGTTTTCATTCACATGCTGCAATTTCATTCTCTATTGTGCAAACTCCATGACAATAGATAGAGTGTGGGAAGTGTTTATAAATTATTTCTACTCTTTTGGAGTCATTGAATTACTTGGACACACTTTAGTATTGAGTATTTTATGAAATAAAGTCCAAATGAAAGTGATGACAAGCCATACACCCTCAAATTTCTATATACACTACTATTCAAAAGTTTGAGGTCAGTAAGTTTTTAATTTTAGTTTCTTCTGCTCACCAAGGCTGCATTTATTTGATCAAAAATACAGTGAAACCTGTAATATTTTGAAAAATTATTATAATTTAAAGTATCTGCTTTCTACTTGAATATATTTTAAAATGCAATTTATTCCTCTGATGCAAAGCTGATTTTTCAGCATCATCACTCCAGTCTTCAGTGTCACATGATCCTTCAGAAATCATTCTAATATGATTTGTTGCTCAAGAAACATTTCTGATTATTATCATATTATTTGATGAATAGAAGTTTTAAAAAGGATCACATTTACTTGAAATATAAATCGTTTGTAACATTATAAATGTCAGTTTTGATCGATTTAATGGACCTTTGCTGAATCTGCTAAATTTCTTAAAAAAAACAAAACAATATACTAACCCACAACTTTCGAATGGTAGTGTAGGTAAATATTTTGTTATAAACTTGAAATAAATGTTTTTTTATACTTATAATAAATCACTTTGTAGTTTATTTTATACCATTGTTTTCTATTCTAATGCATCATTTGTCGTGATTTATGGACACGTAGTAGTTCATTCCCTTATACATGAATTTAAGTACGCAGCCTTGTACATATATTTTTTTACTTTATTGCTTCACTTCGAATCAAACTTTGTTTTATTGTGATTCATCTCTAAAGTTGCTTAGATTCATCATTTACAACCGTTTATATGAGAAAACCGCAGGTTTTTAGACGTTCCACTCTGAAATCTGGGACGTTCTTTTCCACAGTACGAGGGATTCTATTCCAGAATCCAGGCCACAGTTGGCCGGGTCTCCGGAGAGAAATTCCTGCCGATTAGAACAGATCATTACTCCTCATGGCAGAGGGAAAAGCAACCTGCAGCGCAAAGGGAGAGAGGTCAAGAGGGGGGACGGAGGGGAGCGAGTCTTTTAGACGGCCCTTCACACAAAACCTGCCTCTTTATCAAGATGAATGAGGGCAGGGAAAGATAGCTTTGTTACTCGGATGAATTTAAACCTGACATATTGGTGTCTCTGCCTTGTCATCGTCTCTATAAAGGCCTCTCTTGAGGTCAGTTGGCAAATCTTGATTTCCTGTAGATGTTTATGGGTGTTATGCTTTTTTTAGCTCCTTCAGTTTTCTCACGTGTTTTGCACACTACTTCAATTAAGTGTTTAATAAACAGATCAGTAGTTCAGCTATAAATATGGACATTTATAAACCATTTCTTGATGAAAGAAGTCTCTAATGCTCACCAAAGCTGCATTTATTTGATCAAAAATGCAGTAAAAAATAGTACATATTATTGTGATTTAAAATAACTGTTTTATATTTGAATGTATTTTAAAATGTAATTTATTCCTGTGATCAAAGCTGAATTTTCAGCATTATTACTCCAGTCTTCAGTGTCACATGATCCTTTAGAAATCATTATCATTAATGAATCATTATCATCATAAAATGATTTGCTGCTCAAGATTGTGCTGCTTAATATTTTTGTGGAAACCGTGATACATATCTAGTCATGAAACTCTAGAGGGCGCAGGTCCTTTACATGCAATCTGTAAGCAATCACATCATTTCCGCATGGCACAAGCTGATTGGCCTCTGCTGATCCTGCAGCCAATGAGATTGCTTGCTGAACATTTAAATAGTCTGGTTCAGTGTTTATATATATATATTGTATATTCAGTATATATATATATTAATGCTGTCAAATCGATTAATCATGATTAACCGCATCCAAAATAAAAGTTTGTGTTTACATAATATATGCATGTGTATATATTTAAGACATTTTTTTATATTTGTATATAAAATATTTATATTTATATAAGATATAAATTATATATACAGTATGCAAATATTTCTTAAATATATACATGTGTGTGCTTTTATATACATAATAGTTATACACAGTACACACACATATATATATATATATATATATATACATATATATTATGTAAACAGAACTTTTATTTTGGATGCGATTAATTGTGATGAATTGATTTGACAGCATTAATATATGGAGGCTTTTTGCCTTTATGACATGCATTAAAATTGTTTATTGTTTATTTTCTGGCATTGACAACTGTTATTAATGTTTACAGTGCAATATTTGGCCGGAAGGGTAAAATTGGCGGTTATTTTCATCAGTTACGGCTCGTTAGATCTAGCATTCTGTTCGCTTTGAATCAGACACGGAGATAAATCCATAAGATTACATTTATTTGACGGAATTATAGCATTTATTTGAATTAATTATCGAGAGAGAGGGGGGGGGGGGGGGTGTACCTGCAACTTCAGCGTCTCTCTCTCTCTCTCTCTCTCTCTCTCTCTCTCTCTCTCTATTAACAATGAAGCTGCAAGCTACTTAAAAATAGCGATGCAACCCCCTCGTTGCTGAGAAATATAATGCAGTGATTCAGTAGCAAAGCTATTTTATTACTTTTTTTATTTTATTTTATTTTATTCGGCAGTGTTGATAACAAGTGTCTCCTGAATGTTTGTGTGTGTGCGCAGTGTAATCTCTGAATTAAGAATTCTTTCTCTCGTTTTAGTAAATCTTGGCCATTGAACTAATCCATTCCCTCATTTGATTAAACTAAAGGTAGCGAAATTAACTATTACAATGTGGCCACAATTTAGTAAAACGATGGAACAAATTATTCTGCTTTGAGGGAAACACATTACAAATAATGCAAGTTACATAATCAGATTACTTTTTTCAAGTAACTAATAAATTATTCTAGACTACTCTAGAATAAATGTGTGCAGGCATTTACTCATCTCACTCATTTCACAGATTCAGTATTCATTAAAGCTACACTGTGTAACTTTTTTAGTTTATTCTTAACTAAAAACACTTAGTTATTTCAAAAATATATGTGCTCATTAATGTATATTTACTTCTTTCAAGTAATAAAGTATTCTCGTAAGTTTATAATATGCCATTGAAAATACATACGGGTAAGGGGTTCGAATGGGGGTCGCCATGTTGCCCCTCCATCTTGAAAGTACATTAGCCAAAGAGGGACATACCCGTAAATTCAAGCTTCGCCTTTCGCGTTTTAACACTCTGTAAAGAGTAGGAATATAGCGTGGCCCCTTTAAGAGCATTCGCCCCGGTTGGAGCGTGTGTGTGTGTGTGTGTGTGTGTGTGTACTGCGCCTCGAGCTCCCATGTGTGCGGATTATTTTCTGTCATTCATTTATTTTTGTTTTGTTGGGTAATGCTGTGGACGGAAGTGGAGTTTGTGCCGGACTCTTGTGGGGGGTTCCGCGGGGAATAAAGTGCGGGCTGTTTGATGTCATTCGCCTCCGTGTTTGCATCGACTCCAGTTGCGTTGAGTGAGCTATCCGTATTTTTCACCCGGACACACAAACTCGATGGCGAATGTGAAGAGGGGGATTGCTGGATCGAACTGGAAGCCGTGTTAATCTTGGACTAAATCGGCCACTGTAGGAGTTAAAACGAAATCGGAATGGGGAGGAAAAGAAACTAATATTTACTGGATGGTCATATACCCTTTCACCGCTAGATGGGGGAAAATATCACACAGTGTAGCTTTAAAATGAATAAAAACAGTGAAATGCAAACTCAGAATATTACACAAACCTGCAATAAATATGTTAAATTACAAAAGTATACTTTATGTTTTTAATCTCACTTTATTAACAAGTGTCTTTGCTGCTGAACTTCGATGATCCAATTCAAAATAAATATATATTTATTTTAAAAATCAAACAAGCAAGCCCAGCCCAGATGTGAAAAAGTAACCTAAAAGTAATGTAACTCATTACTTTCCATAAAAAGTAACTATGTAACACAATTAGTTACTTTTTTAGGGAGTACAACTTTTTCCTATCACTGGCATTATTATATCATGCACAAATTTACTTCAAACAAGGAAACAAATTAGTAAAACGTGCTGACTTGTTAGTAAGTAGAAACAAATTATTAATTCATGGCCACGATATATATTTTTTTTTTTTTTTCTTGCATGTCATGTGCGAGGTTCCGTAATGGAAAGACTTTCAAAATGTGTAATAATTGCAAATTGAAACTACAAAAAGATTTATATTCATTTTTTTTTTTTTTGCATTTTAGGAAGTAATTTTATGCCACTTTTACTCGGCTGTCATTCAAAAGTCAGTATTAATGAATGTCAAGAACAGTGCGTAGTGGGATAGTCGGCTTTCAGAAGCTTTTAATTATGTATGCGCCTGCTAAAGCTGGAAACCCTGATGCTGTCTGGCCTACAAAGAACTGCAAGCTCACCTTCATCACCGTATATGTTTATCAAATTAGAGAGAAGCTTAATCCAGCTCATTAAAATGATCTGCTCCCTAAAATTAATACTCGGCATGTGCCAAAAGTGAGTAAAGATTGGCTTTGACATGTTAGTTAGACTCAGTTTTCACTCCAGAACTAAATGTTGAGACACATACGTGGAATATTCTTCGCTTTGAGCCACCAAAACAAAATATTGCAAGAAAATAGCATTTAACGTACATTTTTTTGGAGAGAAACAAAACGTTCTGTGGGACATAATGTAGGGCAAGACTTCATTTTATTGGATAGGGAATAGTGGGCTGTGATATTCATACTTAATATTATTTTCAGCAGAAAATGTATTTAAGAGCCAGAGAAAGTTATTACATTTTGATGGAACATTATGAAAACAAGCTTTGTTTTCTCTATTGGGAATAACTTGGACTGATACGCTATAAGACCAGGAACATTTATTAGGAAATGAAATAAATGAAAACAAATATTAGCGTTATCAAGAGAACAATTACTGTCGGGAATAATTCTGACATGCGGAAGCTGCTCGCTATCTTTCTTTTACTCGTTGACTTCGCTCTTTATCCGCTTGCAGCAGGATTGCTATTCTTATTTGGCTCCGTGTTGACCTTTTCTGCTAAACGAGCATTAGGCTGCTGAGAGCAAGGGAAGGGAAGCACACACTTTGTTTGGCCCTCTAACTGAGAGCAGAGCTGTTAGTTACAGGTCAACAGTCCTACCCATACGCAATGGCTCACCTGCTGAACAATACCTATAAACTCACATGCACTACCTGCCATGGATACACATGAACCGGATTACACAGAGTGAGCGTTTGAAAGGTGGACGTTATGTCTATCAGAGTATTTACATTGGAAACTTTTAGTGAGGTCCACCGCACTGAGCTGAGGGCCGTTAGACAACAATAGCAGACAATATAATATTAAAGAAATAAAAGGCCACTTTAGTGTAATTAAAGTGCCCCTATTATGCTATTTTAAAGGTTCCTAATTTTGTTTTGGAATCTCCTGCAATAGGTTTACATGCATCAAAGGTCGAAAAACACTTTATTTTTCTCATAATATACATAATATTCACATCACCACATTTTTCAATGATTTTAAAACGACTCGTTGAATCAGTCTCTCTAAATCCTTCCTTTCCACGAACATACTCTGCTCTGATTGGTCAGATGGCCCAGTCTGTGTGATTGGTCTACTCTGCTCTGTTTGGTCATATGGCCCAGTCTCTGCGATTGGTCTACTCTGCTCTGATTGGACAGATGGCCCAGTCTGTTGCGATTGGTCTACTCTGCTCTGATTGGTCAGATGGCCCTGTCTGTTGCGATTGGTCTACTCTGCTCTGATTGGTCAGATGGCCCTGTCTGTTGCGATTGGTATACTCTGCTCTGATTGGTCAGATGGCCCAGTCTGTGCGATTGGTCTACTCTGCTCTGTTTGGTCATATGGCCCAGTCTCTGCGATTGGTCTACTCTGCTCTGATTGGTCAGATGGCCCAGTCTGTGCGATTGGTCTACTCTGCTCTGTTTGGTCATATGGCCCAGTCTCTGCGATTGGTCTACTCTGCTCTGATTGGTCAGATGGCCCTGTCTGTTGCGATTGGTCTACTCTGCTCTGATTGGTGAGATGGCCCTGTCTGTTGCGATTGGTATACTCTGCTCTGATTGGTCAGATGGCCCAGTCTGTGCGATTGGTCTACTCTGATCTGATTGGTCAGATGGTCCAGTCTCTGCAATTGGTCTACTCTGCTCTGATTGGTGAGATGGCCCATCGTGTTGTGATTAGTCTACTCTTTATAGTGTGCGTTGGAAGCTAAAAGCCTTTTCCCATTACTTAACTTCAGCTTTGGAGGCTTCCTAATGCTCAGCGATTGTACAGACTGTAAAGACAGTAACAATGTCGTCAAGTTTACCATATCAATCTGAGCGTGAGTCCGATGATGATAGTTATTCAACCCGAATACTCCATCGCAAGGACGACTTTGTGCAGGATGTTTCTCAGTGATACACTACTCATTTTGATGTTCATTATGAGATGCTGCAGCTGTAATTCCTCACCATCAGCATTAACAAGAGTATGTTCATCAACAAACCCATGTGTGTATTTCTCATTTATTGCAGTGCACATGTGGGAACTGTATCAATAATAGTGCATACGTTAGCCAAGTATGCTTAAGTGTATTTCCGTTTCCCATGGGTTAGACCAGTTTGATCAGGGTTGGAGCTAAACTCTGCAGCGCATTGGCCCTCCAGGGCAAGATTTGAATAACCCTGGGTTTGACCAACCTTTTTTTATGATTTTGTTCATCAAAACATTAGCTTTGATGCTAGTTTATGTGCTAGTGTAAAAAATGTTATCACTCCTAAAAATCATTTTTAGCACATAAACAAACTTAAAATTAATGATTTTTGGCGTAAAAGAAAATTCAATCATTTTGACCCATACAATGTGTTGTTGGCTATTGCCACAAATATACCCGTGCAACTTATGACTGGTTTTGTGCAGGGTCACAAATGTTGTTTTAAGAATGTTCTTTTGGCTAGGCGTCTTGCTGTTCCCTTTCATTCAGTCACTACGACATACGTTAGTGACTAACGAATGAGGGTTTCACCTAGAAGCCTATCATCTTTGAGCATATAGAAAATGCCCAATGGCGTGCCAATGCCATGGGGCATGCGAAATTTGCATACGTAACTCCGACTCACCGCGTGAGTATATAAGGAAGTACGTGGTAATACAGCATTATGTTTCTGCTTTCGGAGCCAAGAGTACCTCTCTTCACTCCTACAGCCTTCTGAGATTCGTCAGCTTCTTCGAGACGAGCAGCTTTCCGGTCGGTGTTGGAGTTACGGCGCGTTCCAGTGATCACATACTTCCTGCCTGCTGATCTGCGCAGTGGTCCGTCTGACAGCTGGTGTGTGCTTCCCTGGGCGCTTCGGCATCGGCCGCGAAGCTTCCTCTCACAAAAGAGCTTGCACGTGACGCGTCCTTTTCAGGATGTCTCGTCCGTGCACTTCTGGGTGCGGTGCATTTCTTCCGTCTTTTGATGGGCACGAGCGCTGCGTGACGTGTTTGGGCTTTCAGCACGCTCAGGCAGCGCTTGTGGATGACTCATGTTCCCACTGCGGGAACATGGTCATCTCGGTGTTACGATCGAGACTCCGTAAGCTTCGTGCTGATGCCGGAGCGAGAGTCCCCTCTGCCACACCCCAATCTGCGGTCTCCAAGCGAGGCTGCACTTTGGCTGGTGATGGTGTGGAATGATGCGTCGGCCCACATCCCCCTCTCAAGCACCTGACCCGCTCCGTGTTCAGGCGTCTACATCGGGGCCGGCTCATGCTGTCCCGACTGTGGCGTTTGGCGCGGCGGAGGACGAGTCTTCCCGTGACCGTGCGGCGATCTTCCGCCTTCTCCACCCTCGATGGGGCTGTGGCTAAAGGGTACGCTGGGGTCCCCCCGGTCGAGCGCTCTGTTGCGATGCAACTGTGTCCGCAGAGTGCCTCGTCCTGGCGCGGCGATCCTAAGCACCCCTCCAAAGCCTGTAGGTTTTCGTCATCCCTTCGCTGCATGCCATGGCAACTCTTCAGGCCTACCAGGCCAAGTTGCTGTGTGACATGCACGAGGGAGGAGCTGACCCAGGACTCAGCAATGAGTTGCGTGCCGCCACCGACCTCGCTCTCCGGGCGACGAAGGTGACCGCGCGCTCCCTGGGTCAGGTGATGTCCACTAACGTGGTCCAGGAGCGACATTTATGGCTCACCCTGGCCGATATGCGGGACGCCGAGCGAACACATTTCCTCGACGCCCCCATATCCCAGGGTGGGCTATTCGGTGGGGCGGTCGAGGACTTCGCCCAACAGTTCTCGGCCGCTCAGAAGCAGACTGAGGCAATAAAACACATCCTGCCCCGGCGGTCCGCTGCTGCCTCCACCCAGCCGCCCGCGCAGTTGCCTCAGCCTGCTCGCCGCCGCGGACGCCCTCCTGCAGTTCCCTCAACCTCTGCGCCACGCATGCAGCAGCCTCCACCCGGGCCGCGCAGAGGTAACCGCAGGAAGGCGTCCCCGTCCGTTCCAGCCCTGCAGCCCGCGAAGAAACGCCAGGCTAAGCGGTGCTCCTGATATGGACAGCTCAGGGATGGGCGGTTCTTTCCAGGAGACGGCAGCAGGGCCGCTCCTTCCCCCGGTGGAGGGCCGGGGGAGAATCTTTTGTTCAGCTGCTGGCCCCCGGGTCAGCAGCACCCTAATGTGGTTAAAGAAAGAACTGACAATCCCATCCCTGAGCACCCAGAGATCGGTGATGACAGTGCGCGCCACCCTCGGGTCCCGCCACTCGCATCCCTCTCTGTCGCCAGCCTCCCCTCAGAGCAGACCCCAGTGGAACGTGCGTCCTTCCCTGGTCTCCTCTGTTGGGACGCAGCAGTTAACCGTGCCCCCACACCGGGACGCCCAACAGCCTCCCTTGTCCGGGCCGGTAACCCTGCCCCACCCTGGGTACGTCTGTGCTCCGCATGACCCCATTGGTGCAGTCTCTGGAAGCATGGCTACAGCTTCCGGGGCTGTCCCGCTGGGTCGCGCAGACCATCAGGCTCGGCTACGCGATTCAGTTCACGCAGGCTCCTCCCCGTTTCAGGGGTGTCCGCTATACCGAGATCGGGGCCAACGCCCCCGTCATGCGTGCGGAGATTGCCACCCTGCTGGCGAAGGGTGCGATCGAGCCTGTCCCTCCAGCCGCAATGAAGTCGGGGTTCTACAGCCCCTACTTCATTGTACCCAAGAAAACTGGACCTTTGCATCTTGAACCGAACCCTACACAGGCTTCCGTTCAAGATGTTGACTGCGAAACGCCTTTTCGAATGCGTTCGTCCGGACGATTGGTTTGCAGCGATCGACCTGAAGGACGCCTACTTCCATGTCTCCATCCTTCTTCGACACAGACCGTTCCTACGGTTTGCTTTCGAGGGGCGGGCATATCAGTACGCGGTCCTCCCATTCGGGCTGTCTCTGTCCCCTCGCGTCTTTACGAAGATTGCCGAGGCAGCCCTTGCGCCCCTTCGGCAGCACGGGGTCCGCATCCTGAATTACCTCGACGACTGGCTCATATGGGCCACTCTCGGGAGCAGGTTTGCGGACACAGAGATCAGGTGACGCCGCTCGGATTGCTACATATGAGACCGCTTCAGCACTGGCTTCGCGATCGAGTCCCGAGGTGGGCGTGGCAGTCTGGCACGCTCCGGGTACAAGTGACTCTGGCCTGCCTACAGACACTCACCCCGTGGTCGAACCTCAGTTTTCTACGGGCCGGTGTGCCCTTAGAACGAGTTTCCAGGCATGTTGTCGTATCGACGGATGCCTCTGACACGGGTTGGGGTACCATGTGCAATGGACAAGTAGCCGCGGGCTCCTGGACAGGACCCCAGCGCCTTCTGCATGTCAATTGCCTCGAGTTTTCGGGCGTTGCTGAGGGGTCAACATGTGCTTGTCAGGACAGACAACACGGCCGTAGTAGCGTACATCAACCACCAGGACGGTCTACGCTCCCGCCGTATGTCTCAACTCGCCCGCCACCTCGTTTTATGGAGTCAGAAGCACCTGAGGTCCCTTTGTGCTGTCCATATTCCGGGAGCCCTGAACCGTGCAGCCGACGAGCTCTCATGGCTTCAGCCACTCCCGGGAGAATGGAGACTCCATCCCCAGACGGTCCAGCTGATTTGGGAACAGTTCGGGGACGCGCAGGTAGATCTGTTTGCCTCCCACGACTCTTCCCACTGCAGCCTGTTCTATTCCCTGACCGAGGGCACGCTCGGCACGGATGCACTGGCGCACAGCTGGCCGCGGGGCCTACGCAAATATGCGTTCCCCCCAGTGAGCCTACTCGCACAGCTCATGTGCAGGATCAGGGAGGACAAGGAGCAGGTCCTTTTGGTCGCCCCGTACTGGCACGGCCGGACCTGGTTCCCCAAACTCTTACTCCTTGCGACAGCCCCTCCCTGTTCCTCTGAGACCGGACCTCCTCACTCAGAGACGGGGCACCCTATGGCACTCGCGTCCCAATCTTTGGAACCTCCACGTGTGGCTCCTGGATGGGACGCGGCAGGTTTGAGTGGCCTACCACCCCCGGTGGTCGCCACCATCACTTCCGCTAGGGCAGAGTCCACTCGGCATGCCTATGCGTTGAAGTGGAACCTCTTCATCACCTGGTGCGACCCCTGGAAATGCCCGATCGGGTCCGTGCTTTCGTTCCTCCAAGAGGGGGTGGAGCGTAGGCTGTCTCCCTCCACCCTTAAAGTTTATGTGGCCGCTATATCTGCCTACCACGATCTCTTGGGGGACAAGAAGGTAAGACAGCACGACCTGATCATCAGGTTCCTGAGGAGGGCGAGGAGACTGAATCCTCCTCACTATCCTCTCGTACCCTCTTGGGACCTCGCAGTAGTTCTAAGTGCTCTGCAGAGACCTCCCTTTGAGCCTTTGCGGTCGGTTGATATTAAATTTCTGTCAATGAAGACGGCTCTGCTGACCGCATTGGCCTCGATCAAGAGGGTCGGGGACCTGCAGGCTTTTTCGGGTGACGAAGCGTGCCTGGAGTTCGGGCCGGCTAACTCTCACGTGATCCTGAGACCCCGGCCTGGATATGTGCCCAAGGTTCCCACCACTCCGTTCAAAGACCAGGTGGTGAACCTGCAAGCGCTGCCTTTGGAGGAGGCAGACCCAGCCTTGGCATTGCTCTGTCCAGTACGCGCCCTCCGCGCCTATGTAGACAGCACGAAGTGTTTCAGGACCTCAGACCAGCTCTTTGTCTGTTATGGTGGAGAGGGAGGGAAGGGAAGAGCTCTCTCAAAGCAAAGGCTCACTGGATAGTGGACACCATTGTTTTGGCTTACCAGCAGCAAGGTCGACCATGTCCCCTTGGGGTTAGGGCACACTCCACTCGGAGTGTGGCCTCCTCTTGGGCTTTAGCGCATGGCGCCTTGCTAACAGACATCTGCAGAGCTGCAGGCTGGGCGACACCAAACACATTCGCCAGATTCTACAATCTCCGAGTGGAGCCAGTGTCCAGCTATGTACTCGCCCCCCCGAGGGGCCGGTAATGGGCCAGGCTCAGGTGTCATCGCTTGCTCGCCATTCCACTCCTCGGACTGGATACGTGCAATTTTTTCCTCAGGTGAGTTTCCCCGAGAGCCCTGAGTTCCTCCAGCACCGCTTACGCCGATACCTGTGTGTCTGCCCTCTCACGAGCCCAGACCCTCGTGTCCGGCCAGGTGCCCCGTATGCATGGTTCCCCTCCGGCAACCCCCACACAAGTATTTCCACCGTTAGCCTACCTTGCGAGCAGGTGTCTTTCCCTTGGCAAGCCCCTGCCACCCCTAGGGTTAAAAATTCCACCTGCGGCTGGTACCCTAGAGTTTCCCATATGCAGCCCTTAGCGGGTCATATGTGTACTCTTAAGTCCTCACTTCGGGCAGGCATCTTGGCATTCCTTCACTGGGATATGCCTCCCAGTGTACCTTGGTAATCCTGTGTTAAGCGTGAGTCCTTCGTCCGTATTAGTCTTACGACAGGGAACTCGCACTTACGCAGGGCACTGGAAGACAGCTGAAGTGGCGGGATTTTATTGAACCCCCATTCGTTAGTCACTAACGTACGTCGTAGTGACTGAACGAAAGGGAACGTCTCGGTTACGGATGTAACCCTCGTTCCCTGAGGAGGGAACGGAGACGTACGTTCCGTTGCCACTTCAGCTGTGCTACCTGGAACGCGGGAGTTCAGTCTTGGCTCTTCAAGCAGGTAACATAATGCTGTATTGCCACGTACTTCCTTATATACTCACGCGGTGAGGCGGAGTTACGTATGCAAATTTCGCATACCCCATGGCATTGGCACGCCATTGGGCGTTTTCTATATGCTCGAAGATGATAGGCTTCTAGGCGAAACCCCCATTCGTTAGTCACTAACGTACGTCTCCGTTCCCTCCTCGGGGGGGATTCTTAAAATGTTTGTGTAATTTTTGTGTGAACTAGTTCATAAAATATGTTTAATGATTGAAAGATAGGTCTTTCATTGAGGATTTGAGGAACAACTTCAAAGTGAATATCAAAAACTCACAAGCCGCAAGCTAGCAGTGTGTTTGTTTATTCATGGTTATATTAAATGTGACTCATTTTGTTCCTGTGAGTCATTAGTCTATCACGAGATCAAGAGATAACTTCAGTTCAACATGGCTGCAATGTTAATGTTAAGCGCTTTCTTTAAAATACGTGGAGCTAGTGATATCCAGAGGTTTATTCTCATGGCTTACTGTTTTGCGTTGCGTGCTAGCTTTTGGCTTAGCAAACTTGGGTTGTTCTTATTAGCTTGACTGGTTATCATTCATAACCCTGACAAGTCAAGATTCTAAACCAGAACTATTCACAAGCTAATATGGATGTGAATGATTTTTCAAAGCTTTATTGTCTCATTAGAGGAGCTGGGTGGCTTAGGGCCCTATTTTAACGATTTGAACACATGGTCTAAAGCGCAGTTTTGCTAGTTTAATGATGGAAAAAAACGGTCTGCAGACCAGGCACATGGTCCAAAAGGATTTGTCCCTATTATCTTAATGAGTCATGGGTGTGTTTTGGCGTAACATGCTATAAACCAGTCAGAGTCTGATCTCCTATTCTCTTTAAAAGCCAGTTGCTCTTGCATCATGGCAGATTCGCTATTTACATGGCAGAATATAGACACCCTCAACCTGATGAGTCAGTTTAAATACATGTGTGTATTGCCACGATTGGTTAAATAAGTAGCCAATTTAATTTGTCTTTAATGCAAATAAGTAATTCTGATACATGCAATGACTATCCATTATGACATGTAGGCATTTTTGTCTGTATGTACACAATAATAATCTTTTACCTTTTACCTTTTATTTTTAATATTTAGCATGTTTGTTTGCTGCTGCGTCCGTGTGAGCATTGTGCGCCCACCTATAGCCGCATATTACTAACACGCCCTTTAAATAACACAAAAAATACTGCGCTATCGACTTTAGACCAGGTTTTTGTTGGTCAATGGCGCAGTCGTTTTCAGTTCCTCAAAATAGCAACACGCCAACAATGCGCCTGAACACACCTCGTTTTCAGACCAGGGTGAACAGATGGGCGTGAATGCATTTGCTATTTAAACAATGTGGAGCTGGACGTGAAAATTATTATGGAGTCAGGCTGAAAGTAGCAAAAAACACTTGCGTCACATTGCTCCGGGTGCTCAGGGTTCTTTTAAATTCATTTTAGATGTTATTTAACTAATTTAAGACTGCTCTTATGAGAATACTTGACAAAACTGACATTTTGGCATCATCTTGTGTGTTATTGTTTGTTCAAACGTGAAAGAGAACTCGATTCTGGTGCGCTGTCTGTATGCGATACTGGCACGTGTCTTTCTGTGTGTTGTGTCGCACGTTTTCTCTTTTTTTTTACTTAAATGGTTTAAACGCATTTGCATGAATAAGAGCATGATCATATACTGTAACACTAGCCAAAAGATGACAGAAAAACAGATGCTAATTGCATTATTAAATCATGATTAATCTATTTGACATATTATATATTATATTTATTCTATTGTTTTTCAGGAATTTGTTTTATCACTGGCCCTTTAAATCATTTCTTGCTGATTCAGCTGCCATTGTTCCTGTCCTTCATGACACATGCAGCTTTATTTCCAGCACTCTGGATAAAATAATAAAATATATGCTTCTGGCACACACACTGATAACATGAGTTTCAACAGATGGAGCTGATGTATACACGCACGCACATCTGTGCTGCCGCAGGGCCTACACTAACATCTTCTCTCAGTTCAGCTCATATAGAGCTATACAATCTGCCTCAAAAATGGATGTGAATGCAGGACAAAATGACAATGCTAGAGTCCTTATGTGGATCAGTGTGTGATTCACGTGCAGTCTGGAAATGCCACACACCACGCCTTCAGCTTGAATTATTGATTAAACCCACGAGTTGTCTTCAAGTCTTTTTGTTAACCTATTTTCTGTTGTTTTGTTAAGTTTCTGTGTCCTGTTTGATTTTTTTTAAGTAGGTTTTGGCATTAAAGTAAATCTCATCAAAGCTATGTCATATTTCACCCTCAAATCAATTCCTTTTTTTTTTGCTGTTATATTTTCCATTATTTCATATATTTTTTTTCCTGATTTTATGGTCATTTGTGGAATTATTGTAACACTAATATTATTTATCATTCATTAAAATGAAGCACATTTTACACAACTGTCATTACCATAATGCATAATGATAATGAGATCATGAGAATTTGGGTTGAAAATAAGCCTAAAAATTATAAATATTATGGATCAAATATTATATATATTATATTTTATATATATTATATTTTGGGATCATTGTAGTAATTGTTAAAGCACATTTACACTGTTATTACCATAATGCAACAAAATCCCATCACTTTTATGTGGAAAATAGGAATATATATATATATATATATATATATTCCTATTTTCCACATAAAAGTGATGGGATTTTGTTGCATTATGGTAATAACAGTGTATAAATGTAATGTCTAAACACATTACGGTAATGAGGATTCGGGGTGACCAAACAAACAAACAAACATACATGCATGCATACAGATAAAATCTGAACATTTTCATCGACATAATAACCAAAGGGTATTGTGTGAATGATTTGGCGTTTAATTAATAAATCTATTAATTCCAATTAAATGTATTTAATGTAATAAATGTATAATGAGCTCCTCGTGCAATAGGAGGTCTTCATACATGACTGTAAGAGGCGATTAGCGAGTGGCCGTCCATCTCATGAATACTAGCATATGCTGGTTTGTCATCCATGCACATGGAATCCTTCCTCCAGCAGATGGAGGTTTGTTCGAGAGCATTTGGTGTCCTCAATTACTAATTATTCTGACCTTTGAAAGTGAACAGCACAGACAATTAGGCAACAACTGTATGTGGCAGGAAACTCTACCATCTGGATGCTTCAGCTGAGATGTTTTTGTGGCATGTTCTTGCCTTGCGCTACTCTGTGCATCAATCCGTTTCACTGTTCTAAAGCAACTTATGTGATTAATTATGTTTTTTAGACCCCCTAAATCCCTTAGTTGATCACTAATATTCAGATTCGGTATTCGGCCGAACCCCAGAAATCTGGATTTGGTGCATCCCTACTCAAAACTAGGGGTGCTCCGATTGATCGGCATCCGATCTCGATCGGCCGATAATCGCTTTGGGATGATTGATCGGCGGTCTCTAAAAAGGCCGATCTCATGAACCGATCTCATGCTGACGACACATAAACCCGCACCTGCCGTGAGAGCTAGGGCATGATATGCAGCAACACCGTCTCATTCTCTTTCCAGCGCGGGTAAAATAATTATAATGCTGAAGGTGAGTTACAATTCATATTTCTATTAAATAACTTACGTCTCACAGAAAGTTTTCAAATGACTGCGTAAGTTCACAAACAGCGAGAGTGAATCACCGCGTGCGCGCGCTCTCTCTCCCTTTCAAAATGCTCAAATGGCTTCATATCATCGCATATGCACTAAAATCAAGCTGCAGAGTGTCGCATCGTCACTAAAGTTTATCATTTGCATTTATTTTTAAGTCTTGCCAGTGTTCAAACCGCTCAGCACTCGCGCGCTCTCCAGACCGTGAGAGCGCACCCACACACACACACACACACACACACACACACACACACACACACACACACACACACACACACACACACACACACACACACACACACACACACACACACACACAGGCCATCTCACAAAAAGCTTGCGAGAACAAATTGCGGTGAAATGGTCAGACACACACAAATGTATGTACTAAATTACCGTCTTGACGAGTATGCACGTAAACCCCGTCGTGACTCGCGAGTGAACGTTTGTGCAGCTGCATGTAACTGTAACCGTGTTCACTCTTAAAGTGACAGCAGCCGAATAAACTGCTGCTGTCTCTGAGTTTCTCTGTCTTGTGTTGTTTGATGAACCTTTATGACACTCACTGCTCTTGAATGACTAACTTTTGCAACCTTAAGTGTAAGGATTAATCTAATTTAATTTATTCAGGGAAGACCAATATAAATTTACATTTGATTTCTTATTAAATGTCTTTAGTATTTCTTATCTCAATACTAATGTTAGACCTACCTGAAAAAATGCACTGCATGATCAAATATTTAGGTGAGATAATTATATACATTTATTATATACATTTATTTGGGAAAGATGGCCTACAGTAGCCTTAAGTTATCTCATTTTCTAAAATAAACACTTGTTGGTTCTTCAAGATCTTGACTCTAGCCTATTTCTACAGTTTTTTTTCTCAATACAGTTAATTTAGAGTTAGTTTCATTTCTACAAATGGTGCAAACTCTGCAAGATTATAGATAAAAGATTCCCATTCCCCTGCCATTCTGTGATCGGCAGTGATCGGCAATCGGCAGATCATGATCTTGGTGATCGGTAATCGGTGATCAGCCCCAAAAATGCTGATCGGAGCATCTCTACTCAAAACAAAACAAAATGTACAAAACGAAATTCACAAAACAAATCAAAACTCACAAAACAAAATAAACTAAACAAACAAAACAAAACAACACGCAAAACACAAAACAAAACAAAAAAATTCACAAAACAAAACTTACATAACAACACACAAAACAAAATGAAACAAACAAAACAAAACTCACAAAACAAAAGAACACACAAAACAAAATAAAATTAACAAAACATAACGAAATGTACGAAACAAAAAACTATAAAATAAAAAAAAGGATACTTTTAGGTAAATTGTTTTTGGGTGAACCATGATAGTTAATGTTCAACTGTCTTACTTCCACTACACACTCCACTGACACTGATCTTAGTCAAGTATAAACAGTCTGAGAACAACTCTTTTTCTGAGGTACTTGAGCTTTGACGCGCCTAGTCGAGGAACCAGCAATTTCCCGAGGTTGATTCAGCCTCAAGCAATAGAAGCACAAGTAAAGATTTTGACATGATCTGCATCCAGCAGGGCCACTGAATCATCTTCTGCTTGGACACATTCCCAGAGATGCCCATGGCTGAGCGTCCACTCGCTCTCTTCATGGAAGCTTATAGTCGCAGAAGCAGATATGTAATCTTCTTCCCTCTTGTTTCGCAGGGAATCTTCCCAGCCGGCTACGTCCACTTGAAGAAGGCTGTCGTCACTAACAGGGGGTAAGTGTCTTTATACTGTTTCCTCAATAGAGAACAAATGGGTTGGATGAGGAAAGTTGACACGGAGAGAGACAGATTGTAGAGAAACGTTTTATTTATTCATTTATCTCAATCCTGTTATTCCCTTTCTCCTATCCTACTGTCTCATGAGTTTCGTCACATGTCTGAAATGCTGAGGTTTCATCTTTGGAAGCTTTTCTCACATTTTACTCACATTTCTCTCTATCGAATATTTGCCACAGATATTGAGCTTGGTGTGAGCTCTTAGTGGTTCAAATGCTTCATGTATTGAATGGTATTTTGTGGGATATAATTGATTCATAATTGAAAGGTTTATATCGTCTTTCCCTTGTGAAAAATAAGTACACTTAATTGTATTGAATGTGCACGTCAAATCTGAAACAGATAATATTAATGAAATAAAAGGCCACATAAAGTATAACTGCCGATTTCCAAACCACTTTGTATTGTTATAGTGTCGGTAGTATATGTAAATGAACAATGTTTAATCGTTCTCTGTGTTACCTAGACTGAAACATACACGTATATTTGTCAGCAAAAGGCTTTTGACAGCTCCAGTGATTTCGTGAAAACTACAGATTATACTTTTTTTTGTATATTTTGTTATATTTTTTGTATATATCGCCCACGGACAGTCGGATCGGCACAGGGTTAGTAACAGAACAGTTATTGTAAGGCTAGATTTATCACTCAAAATTCCAGTTAATGTTGACTACAAACACAGGTTTTTCAGATTTTCCGTCTTGGTGTTCTCTCCATATTTACGATTCTTTGCAGCCTTTAGCGCTGCCTACAGCGTGCTGGATCCTTCACTGGAAACCAAAAATAACTCACTCCCGCTAAACATTTACTCTTTGAATTCTTGCACTCAGGAACAGGAAGTCGATACCATTAGGACTAAAAGTTTACTAAGAAATATTTCCTGCTAAAGCTAGGCAGTATTTGACTCTGGTAAGTGTATCAATAGCAGACCGGTGGGAGTGGCTTTGGATGGCAACATGCCCAGTGCATTATGTTTTTTCTACCTATTAAGTGAAAGGGTCCTCTAGTCAGGTTGCACCGATTTAGTTTTTTCCCCCCACCTTTCTACTGTATTGGCAGACAGGTTTTATTTAAAGAGAGGGTATACTTTCATGACTATGTTTCTTAACACATTTAAGTGCATTTTTTATGAATTAAGTTTTAATATTTGTATTAATAATCATTTGTCAGGCTTTAAAGAAGTAAAATTATTTTGATGTTGACTAACACACTAAAGCACACACACACGCACACACGCACACACACACACACACACACACACACACACACATACACACACATACATATATATATATATATATAATTTTATTCATTTAATATATTTTAAATGTATTGAATTGCAACTACATCATTACAAATGCATAATTATACAAATATGTTTAAATGCATAACATGCAAGTTTCAATAGAAATCACAATTTCACCTTCATCCTTCCCTCGGGTCATTTTGACCCGAAACTCATTTTTAATGTTCATCAGAGTGGTTCAAGACCTCAAGACTTTTGTCGCACTTGAACCACAAATACACACACAACATGTTTTGACTGGATTCGAGGAGTTTATGTGGTTGTAATAGGGACCCACTTTATATTAGGTGGCCTTAACTACTATGTACTAACATTTTAATTAATCATTTGATACAATGCAGTTATTGTGTACATACATGTTTTTACATTGTACTTACATTTAAAAAAAACAACTGCATGTAATTACGTCTGTAATTAATTTCTGTAGTTACATTTGTAATTACACAGTTGGCACTTCCCTTACACCTTACCCTACCCTTAAACTGACCCATACCACCACACCTGTCCCTAACTCTACCCGTATCCCACCTTTATATCAGCTAAGGTGTTTTGCAATACAATTTGAACACAGTAAGTACATTGTACTTATTTTTTTATGTAAGTACATAGTACTTAAGGCCACCACCTAATATAAAGTGGGGCCAAAAAAGAGTAACAAATCTTTCCATCTCGGGTCAATTTAACCCCCTTAGAAATTAATAGAATGCGAGGAATGCTTCATTATTCATTATTCATATCAAAAAGCTAAACTAGCAATGCTAAAACTAAACTTTGCGAAAAAATGATTTAATAATGTGTATCTGAATGCATACTGAAGAGATAAACTCAAGAACTGACTTTAGGACGCAGCAGAACAGCTCATTTGGTCCATATAGTGCTATAAGACTTCTAGTGGCAAGAGTCATGAAATATAATATGTTATATTATTTATTTTTTCCACATGAGTCGCAAAGACACCCAAATCGACCCAATGTGAGATATTTTGAATTTAAGTTGAAAGAATGTAAAGAATGTGCTTAAATTATATTATTTATTGATCAAATCTAATAATTTAAATATAAATAAAATAAAATAAAAGAAGAAGAAGAAAATCTCCAAATGAATTGCATTTAAAATTAGAAAACATATAACAAAAAATGAAATCATACATATACGCTTTCTGGACAAAAAGAAAAGTATAATTTTAGAGCTTTGGATCATTTTGACCCGCGATGGAAGGATTTGTTACAGGATACGGATGAAGGTTAAACATAAATGTTACTTGTCAGAGAACAAGTTCAGAGAACATTAAAAAGTAACGTTCCCATAATGTTTGCAAATTGATCAAATGTTCCCTTAATGTTAACTTAGAATAGCCAAGAAAACACATGTCAACAAATACTTGACGTTTTGAACATTCAGAAATATTCTTTTCATAACCCAATATGGACATTAACGTTCTTAGAACACATTTTTGAGAAGAAAACATTGAGAAAGTTTAGGAAAAGACTAGATGCTAGTGTGGATGAAGAGCGTTTTGAAACGGAAACGCCATTTTCAAATGTATTCTGATGTAGACGTAGTCTATGTGTGCTTGCACATGTGCAGCATAAAGAGAGAGAACAGGAAAAAGTGAGCAAAAAAAAAGAACAAAGAAACTCTGGGTTGCCGCTCTCAGTGGGAACTCATTTCTGAAAACACTTGGGAAAACTGCACACCAGGGACTGTCAGTCGACAGCTCCTCTTGTTTGTTCTTGCTTTTGATATTTTCCAACTTTTTCACAGGTGTTTGCGCGTGTAGAACTTCACAGTCTTCCCACAAAATGCACGCACATGCGCACACACGTCTTTATTGTGGTCAGGCATAAGGGTAGAGCAGATCCCCAGGGTCATGTTCAATAGTTAAAGCTATGCAAACTTATTTACAGAAAGCTTTCAATAGGTAGTCTGACAAGTAAAACAACGTTTAGAAAAGTAATTATTATACTGTACATTTGTTGGTATACACAATGTCTTAAAATGTAAAGCATGTTCAGATAGTGACAAAATAGAACCACAAAACTTAGGACAATACAATCTATTATTGCCTTTAATGCTTTTTAAACAAATTAAGCTTGGATAGAATGACATGGAACAGTAAATGCAGTTTAAATAATATTTGAATATAATTTAAAGTAATATTTTGAATTTATGTTTATACATTTATATCATAATATTTTACATAAATATAAATATATACAGTATATTTACATATTAAATTGAGCATTATTTACACATTTATATTATTTAGTTTAATCCTCTTTTGTGTAGTGTTTTTATTATACAAGCCCACATGTGTATTGTATTAATAATGATAAATAATTATTATTTACAAAAAGCATTATTTATGTTTAATCTGCTCATAAACTCTATATAAACTACCTTTACCTTTCCTTGTCACTGGGGCAGTACCCTTAAAAGGACATCTTTGTACCCTTTTTACACCTAAAGGGTTCATAGTACTACTTTAGGGTACATATTGCTACTCTAAGGTACTAATATGCACCTTTTAAGGGTGAAAAAGGTACAAAGATGTTCTTTTAAGGGTACTGCCCCAGTGGCAACCTGTTGTACCCCTAAAGGTAAAATGTACACTTTTTTTCAAACTTTCTTCAAAAGTTTGGGGTCTGTAATTATACAGTAAAAGAATCACGTGAAATCTGTCCAATGGTGTGACTGAACGTCATAGACGGGTGAGGTTATGATTTTGAGCAGAAAGCCAAAGCTGTTCATTTCAACCACAGCAGTTATAAGCGATACAATTGGATGACAGCATCAATCAAGAAGCTAAAGCTTTACTGCAAGAATGTTTTGCTGTTTGGCTAAGCTTTTTAAAATCTTATAGGTTATGTTTTATATGTTAAGCTTTAGTTGAGAAAACTGTTATTTTGCAGAATTACTGGCCACTCTGTAAATTTACTATCTGAGTAACCATGCACATTTGCTGTAATTCTGCATAATGGTTACATTTTCCCCAAATCATAAGTTTAATACGGTCTGTTACATACATTTAATCAGCTGCTGTGCCCGTCTTATGATGTGATTTATTATCAAGATGCGGACGCTAATGTGTGCTTTGGTCTGAGCGCTGACATGTGTCGGCTTACTTAAAATTTAGTTTCATTTGAAGGTTTTGTGGCCACTTGTCACCATATTCCGTTGAAATAACAATTAAATAATTGTGTGATGAAATTATTTGTAATGATGAAATGCATTTTTATTACAGTTTTTGTGTTATTGTGATAACTCTCACGCTCACTCTGATGTTTGCTTGTGGCATTTCTTGTCAAAGGTAACATGCAGTATTATAAAAGAGAACACTGTAAGCTGACTTTAAGGCTGATTTAGGCTTAGTTTACCTTTTTCCCTGACAAAAAAGGGGGTAAGAGGGCCAAGGTCCAAGAGTCACGGCTAGTATAATGGCGAGCAAACAGCAATTTGAATTGCGTGTCCCTCCCTGCCCTCGCTACATTACAAATGGGGATACACAGGGACGTGCACAGGAATTTTGAGGGGCAGTTGCTCTGACCTAAAAAAGGGGACTCCCCTAACAACCCATTCCCCCGCCCCCCCCCTCCACACACACACACCCCCCAAATCAAGGGCTATATGAAGGACTGAGAATAACAGGGTCTTTATTAAAATATACATACACAAAGAACTAAAACACTGAAATGCAGAACTCAATCACCTTAATAGCTACTAATAATAACTGAAAAACATGACTTGACTTGACTCATGAAAATCCCTACATGTGACTGCTCCTCCTCATCTTAAATGGAATGTAATTATGAAACATTGCCATTAGTAGGCTAAAATATGAGTCTGATTAATTAATCAATTCACCTACACAGTGCCATGTCATCTTTATCACAGTGCAACGTCTCTTGGCTTTTTCGCAGCCAACCCTGCAGTGATGTGCTGCCCTTTGCTGCCTCCCTGAATCGTCTCTCCCTCTCCTGAATCCGCCGCTTTTCAGTGGGCATCTTGGCTTCAAACAATACCCAAAATAGTGATAGGATTTAGGCATTTAACCATTTTGAATAAAATAATTAATGTGATGCATTACTTCCATCATTCATTCTTCTTGCTAAAACGAAATGTGAGAAACTAACTATCAGCAGACATGTAGCTTAGTTTGCATAATGCCTATCAAAAAAATAGTAGCCTAGGCTGCTTGTCTGCAAGCTATATGTCTGATTATTTAGGCTAAACGTGGCAAACTCATCCTGGATTTATGAAGATTTTAATTCATTTCATAAAACTTCCGTTTGATTGTCCGTTTGTTATACCTTTCCGACAACGGTAAGTCGTCTCACTCGACAACCGCGACAAATCTCCTTCTAGTGCCGCTCATGCAGGTTCAGCTCAGGTGCCGGTCGCGTGCAGTGCTGCAGCCACGTAAACAGAGTTTGCCCTTCCCCCTTACTGACTTTCACTTTCGGACGGGTGCCCGAATATGGAAGTGAAGGAGGCTTTGTGATTTTTTTTTATATTTATTTTTTTTATCTAGGCTTGCGTGAAATTCTGCATCCATTGTACGATTTTTTGTATAAATTTTTTTCCACATCGGAAGGGCAACGTGAGTCGAGAAGGGCATATGGGCAGTTGCCCGGGCAACCTGAGCAACCCCCCTGTGCACGTCCCTGGGGATACACGCCATTTTTGTTTGTTTCAGAGCGGAGCATGCACAGTGTTTATTCATAAAATGTCCCGACGTATAAAGAAAAGAATGCACTATTGGTAGTTTTAACTCCGCTCCTGTTGGCTGTCTTCTCGAGGGAAGAAAGTCTTATGCAAAGTGGCGCAGATCTCGCGTTTGTTGAGGCAACACGTAAATCACGTGGTCCACAATACATATTTATAATGTTGCTATGATTTTTTTTGTATTTTAGACTTTTTTAATATGAATATTCAGCCTATCATTCAGACGGTGTATACTTGCCTGATTGTTTCTTGGCTTCATTTAATTTTGAAAAAAATTTAATTAAATATTTGTCTGGCTTTGAAAAGTTAGATGCCTGTATGAAAATACTATATTCAGCCTTTCATCCAGACAGAGTTTTCTTGTCTGGTTGATCTATGGCTACATTTAATTTTTAGGAATTAAATGGTAAATACTCATCTGATTTTGAGAAATTAGATGTCTGTAATAATATACTATACTCAGCATCGAGGTGCACCAGTCTCCAGCGAGTTCTAGTCTCAGCATCCGCCTGGAAATGTTGTGGCACTGGGAGACTCGCCCTCTCCAAGGAGGGTTTCAGAGTCAGTTCAGGTGTCCCCCGAATTCCCCGGCTACTCGAGTTATGCCTGAGACCAGTCTCGAGAAGCTGGTTCTCTTAGTAGATTTTTTGGCTGTGTGGGAACTTCTGGCAAACATACAGTATCTCAACAGAAGCAGAGCGTCACCACCCGAGCCCCCCACAAAAAGACTGGGGGTTGGGGTGTCCCTCTTAGCTGAAGCAATTTGAATCGCTTTTGAATCTCTAAGAAGGCTTCGGCGAAGAGGTCCTGACGCCAATGGCACCAGTCCTCTGAAGGCAGTACCCTGACAGTACCCTACGGGGGAAGTGGTCAACACCTCATTATACAATGCCCATTTCCCTTCAATGCCCTGAGGGGGCCACTCTGCCAACCTTGTATGCTTCAGGGCACAACGGTCTCTAGTGAGCCTACATCTCATTGTCCACCCGGATACGTAGCTGCACTGAGATGCTAGCACCCTATGAGGAGGGTCCCAGAGTGACCAGCTCGGTTGTTCCCTGCCAGTTCGCTGCTTCAGGGCACCAAATTGGTTGCTCAAGTAACACCAGAGACCAGTCTCGAAACACTGGTTCCCTTAGTAGATTTTGTGGCAGTGTGGAAGCTACAACCAAATATATCTCAGTGGGTCCTGCACTAGAGCCCAGAGTATGCTCTGGTTATGGAACAGGAGGTAAAAGCTCTGCTGGGAAAGGAGGCCATAGAACGTGTTCGTCTTTCTGACAGAGAGTCGAGGCCATAGAACATGTTCATCTTTCTGACAGAGAGTCTGGGTTTTACAGCCATTATTTTATTGTTCTGAGGAAGGATGGGGTTGCATCCAATTCTAGATCGAATTGGCGAATTGTGACAATCAGATCTGAGGACTGGTTTGTCATGATAGATCTTTAGGATGCATACTTCCTTATTCCATCCTTCCACAACTCAGGAAGTTCCTCAGGTTGCTTTCGGGGGCGAAGCTTACCAGTATCGGGTTCTTCCTTTCGGCCTAGTCTTGTCACCCCATACTTTTATTACATCTACGTTTGGTCATTTTTGGCTCAATTTGAAGTATATGGTGGTTCGGCATTGAGATGTTGTCTTTGCCCACATAAAAGGTTATCCCGCTAGTATCCAGCCCCTTTGGGTTGGATGCCATGGTGCAGACGTGGCTGAGGCTGTTTGTACAAGGTTTCCCCAGTCATTCTACTCCCAGGATTCCTGGAGAGCAGAGTTATGGATGCTGTGGGTTTGACCTCTGAGTGGGCCCTACTCATAGACTCAGGTCTCTCTACTAAGGTCGTTGAGACCATGCTTCACTCCATAGCTCCCTGCAGAAAGAAACTGGCAGAAATCATCAGCTGGATCCAGTTAACTGCCTGTTTGGTCATTGCTGGAAATCCTGCAGAATCGATTCTCCACAATGTTATCCCCTACACTGTAAAGGTTTTTGCAGCCTAGTTGCTTACCACACACCTTTAGGTAGTGTCTTTGGGATGAAACCTGTTGGTACCTTGTTTTATCCAAGGGGTATCGGATCAGGAGGAGTATGGTGGCTTCGAAAGCCTTTATTATAAGGGGCATCCCTACAAGATGTGTGTAATGTGGTGGGCTGTTCCTCTCCACAAATGTTGTGTTTTCAACCTAAATTTGGGCTTCACCCCTGGGTCCCCGGTGCTTCTGTCTTAGTTGTGCTCGCCTGGTTTTGCACAAGGCAGGCACTGGTCAGTACGGCGGCGTGGGTATAAATGTGTCCACAGCATCATTCTCGACGCAATGCAAGTTCACTTTAAATGGAACCGTGACCTTGTTTCCCTAAAAAGGGAATGAGACGCTGCATCGCCCTGCCATATTTCTGGCGTGCCTGTGATCAAATTGACCTATCGGTAACCCCCCCCCCCCCCCCCCCTTAGTTACTGTTGCTAACTCGGACAGACAAGCGGAGTTGCTATATCTTACAATGTACAGCTGTCAGTGTGAAAACCTTATCCCAAGATGTTTTTGGACACAGAATGTAGCGTATATCCCGTCCGAATGATTGCCAAACTTTACTGATGGTTTATCAAGTTTATTATGTCCTTTTTCACTCCAAAAAATCATTGCAAGAGCTGAACATACAAAGCATAAGAAGTGCGCATTAACGCAGTAGCAATATTAACATTAAGTGACACACAGACCGTATGCCTTTTTGGGGGTGCAGTTAATAACGGGTAAACTTTGTATCTGCAAAACAACTCCGATAAACTGCGTGCAAGCTCTTCCTTTCACTACCCGTAGACTAGAATACCCATCAATATAGGAGTCCTCCTTAGTAGGACAGATAATGTAGACCTTAAACATATCTAAAATTAAATTAATTTACATATAACCAGTTTAATATGGAGAGGCACTGAAATGTAGACCTTCGTGTGTTTGACCTACAGTGTTAGATGACGTGAGAACAGTTAGTTATTTCGGTTTGTATGTTAGCAGGGGCTTTAATCGTAACTTAACGAGAATATGACAAACAGAAAATCCTCTCAGGATCCCTGGAATTCGGGTTACAGTACCTCAGGCACGACATTTTAGCATTTTTGTAGCATAAACACCATCAAACCGATGAGAGCTTCGGATTTTCCAATGTTTCTCTATGGCGCTGAAACCTAAAGATGTCCGAGTTCCGGTCCCAGCGCAACTGATACTCAACTGCTATTGGCTCATCTGCGTTCGAGGGGAGGGGCTTACCGATAGGTCAATTGCTTCAGCCTATCAGGATCTGACATTATTTTGTCTAGGTGCGCTTTACAGCTTATTAACCAATGATGTTCTGTCACAGCATTGGACTGATTTTGCAACCACGCAGAGGTGTTATCACAGCATCATTGTCAACACAGCGTCTCATTCCCTTTTCAGGGAACCAAGGTTACAGTCGTAACCGAGACGTTTTTTACACTTAAAGTTCTCCACCACCTGAAAAAGTTTGACAATCACTGCTTTAAAACGGTATGTGTATATGACAGTATGTTTTTGTCACTTACCTTCAATTACAAAATGTCCCGATCAAATTATAGTGTCTCATCAAATTTCAGAACACCTGGAGGATAATGACTCTGTGAAAGCTGTTACTTTGGACACATGTGATGATAAAGCAGAACAAAGAGATCAATCTATTTCCACAGAGTGTCAGAAAAGGACAGATGAAGGACAATGGAGGTAAAAGAGTATGGAGAGATGAATGGACAGGAAGAGCTAAAGAGACAGCAGGAAAGTGAAGCAGGGAGAATTTCATGAAATTGATTTGTGATGATATACCTATGTGCACACTGTTATTTAAAGACCCCATGGGATACTTTAATGAACAACATTTGTTTTTCTTCCAGATTTATCGTGAACAGGAAGTGTTTACCATAAATCTGTTAAACAGCAAGCAATTCAAAGGGCTTGTCCTTATTTGTATAAATAAGGTGTAAATGTAAATAAATAAATACAAACAATATTATTTATAAATTATTTATGCTATTTGTATTATTTTGTATTTATATATTGCAAGCATTCATTACTACTAAATAATTTTTGGGAGTCACACTAAACACTGGTGAATGTTTTCTTTATCAGTTAACTGGAAAAAAATAAAAAATATTGAAACTTAATTCATTATTCTATTTAAATATAGTAAGCAATCATCAGAGGTGTAAAGAGTACCTGAAAACCATACTTAAGTAAAAGTACAGATACCTTACAGTGAAAATGACTCCATTACAAGTTACAAGTCACTAGGCTTGCTGTGATAGTCAGTGTTGAAGGTGTTACCGGTGTTCAGTCACAACACCGGTTACATAACTTGCCCACCGCGGCACAGATGGAGTAGTAAAATAATTTATTTCAGTTAGAGAACAGACAGTACAATTAAAAACTGAACTTGTTTGCTTAATACAACGTGAGCCGAATGAGAGACAGCACAGACCAGCAGCAGTGGTCAAGATTTCATTCATCACGAGAGTGAGGAACTGACAGTCGATGGCAGAAGATTTGGTTTCAAAGTGAAATGTAAAGGCACCTATTTAAGCGAGTTTGTGATTGTACTGTTTAGTTGTTGTATTTTTTTCATTAAGAATAATAATGAACCCACCATTCAAGCAATCCCCGAATTGGCGCTAATTCTAAAGCGAAAGTAAAATGCGTGCTGCAATTCATAATGGTCCGTGTCAGACATGATTTTGCAGCACATACAGTATTCACATAGGCTATTCATCTAAACGGCGTTGGGATGTTCATTAACCGTATACCGCTGCAAAGGTATTTCAACATTCTTTTTACCCCAAAGCAAAGTACGATCAAGAACACGAATGCGTGTGTTGGAGAGAGACGCACCACGCACACAAAGAGAACTATAAGAAACTGATAAGATACTGATTTTAGTTGGTGTAGCCAAGGTTAGGCAAACAAATTCGCTTATATAGGGTTCCCTAGACACGCAATTCGATCTCATGAAAGTCTATAGCACATATTGTATTTATTGTTGAATTTAAACGCAGAAATGAGAAACTGCGTATCTTATGCACGTAAAAAGTCATTTCTGCGTATAAATTGAACGATAAATACAATTCGGGCATTTCATGATATCGTGCATGAGCACAGTGTGTGTTTGTAAGTGCTTTCATAACTGTGCAGACCAGGGGGCTCGCCGTAATAGCCTGCACTGCGGCCTGTCATTACTAAGGTACGTGAGTGTTTTCAGTTCATTCCTATAAATGCTCAACTTCCAAAGGAATTCATTGAGAACACTTGCATTGCTCTGCACTGTCATGAATGCCTGTGTGGCCGTGCGCGTTTTAATTTTGCTTTGCGAATTAACAATTTATAAGCGAGGTGCAAAAAAGGGAAAAACTCTGATGTCACCCCCCTCCCAGTGATACCGGCACACGCCGATTAAACCGGTGGGGAAATTTCCTCACCGTCACATCCCTACAAGTCACTAATTTCAATACGACTTGAGTAAAAGTCTTAGGCCTGGTTTCACAAACAGGGCTTAGATTAAGTCAGGGTTAGGCCTTAGTTCAATTAGGACATTTAAGTAGCTTTTATAAATGTGCCTTAAAGGTCCCGTTCTTAGTGTTTTTTTGAAGCTTTGATTGTGTTTACAGTGTGCAATATAACATGTGTTCATGTTTCGCGTGTAAAAAAAAACTGTATTTTTCACACAATTTACTTATCTGTATACCGCTGTTTTCACTGTCCTAAAAATGGCTGATGACTTCCTTTATTCTGTGAAGTCCCTCCTTCAGAAATACGTAACGAGTTCTGATTGTGCCAGCGGTTCCCGTGTTGTGATTTGACCGCAGCTTAGCAAACGTGGCACGGTTCCTGTGTTGTGATTCGACAGCAGCTTAGCGCACGTGGAAAGGTCACGCCTCTTAACGGGAGATATATGCGCTTAATGATCTCTACAGCGTCCCTGGGAAAGCCAAACAAAGGTGATTTGACTCCGGGATGAAAATAACAGCGTCTCGACGACATGGCGACAAACACACTCAAACGCAACAATTCCTTTCTCCACGCCCCCTTTTTTCGTGTATTCTTGTGGGCGGAGGTTAGTCTGTTCTACTGTTCTACTGACGTCATTTATGAAGGAAGTACCAGGATGTAGTCCAAGCCAGCCGTTCGCTGTAGGCTTTGAAAGGGAACTTCTGTTAAATAAAATATCTCGCTTGGCATTGAACTTTGAGCTTTATAATTTTACAGGTATTATTTATGCTCTAACAGCAACATTACACACTAACTAAAGTTTGAACAATGGGATCACGAAGAACGGGACCTTTAACACATTACTAGGCTTAAGCCTTGTCTATGAAACCAGTGGTTAGAGTATCTGATTTTAACAGTAATTCAGTATTTTACTCTTACACTCTAAAAAATGCTGGGTTGTTTCAACCCATGTGTGGGTCAAATATGGACAAACCCAAATATTGGTTTCATTATTATTACATTTTTGGTCTTTAGATTAGAGTCCAATTCTCACTAGCTAACTATTAACTGCAACTTTAGCCTCAATAAACTCACTGCTTATTTGTTAGTAAGGTAGTTAAGTTGGGTAGGATTAAGGGATGCAGAAAAAGGCATTAATATGTGCTTTATAAGAACTAATAAACAGCCATTATGCTAATAAGCAGCTAGTTAATATTGGGAATTGGAATCTAAGTGTTACCAAATTTTTAAACCCAACGGTTTAGTTTGTATATACATGACCCAAACATGGTTGAAACAACCCAGCATTTTTTAGAGTGTAGGCTCAAAGGTGCACTAGTCCTCAACACCCAAGAGACATACCAGTGAAAAACAAGAATCAGTTGATTTGTGAGGAGAGCAATCACATGTTTATTTTATACTGCAATCGACACAACAGCCTCTTAAAGGGATAGTTCACCCAAAAATGAACATTCTGTCATCATTTACTCACCCTCATAATGTTCCCAACCCTTATACATTTCTTTGTTCTGCTGAACACAAAGGAAGATATTTGGAAGAATGTTTGTAACCAAGCAGATAGAGCAACCATTGACTACCATAGTAGGGAAAAAATACTATGATAGTCAATGGTTGCTCTCTCTGCTTTGTAACAAACATTCTTCAAAATATCTTCTTTTGTGTTCAGCAGAAGAAAGAAACTCGTTCAGGTTTGGAACAACTTGAGGGTGAGTAAATGATGACAGAATTTTCATTTTTGTGTGAACTATCCCTTTAAACACACTCCAGTCTCAGTTAAGCAAAATACACACAATACAGTACCTTCAATGCCCTGTAGAGGGCAATATTGCTGCTTTTGTAGCCGAAATAAACTGCTGCAGAAAAAGTTAGGTGCAAAATATAACAAGTAATTGCATTACTCATCATAAATGTATTGGAGTAAGGGGTACATGTACTTATTTAAAAATTTGCTACTCAGTCAAAGTACAAAGCAGCCTAAGAGATACTACTGTTTGGTGGGCAATCACACTAACCTCTGGTTAATGTTTGTTGTTTTCTGTTTCTGTACAGGCAATATGAGACAGTGGTCCCGCTGGAGGACCCCATCATTACAGAGGTCACCTCTACTCTGCAAGAGTGGTCTGTCCTGTGGAAGCAGTTGTATGTGGTAAGTACTGAACCAGTACTGAACAGGAGATGCTGGATTGTAGTACTTGCAGTGATGGACCTGCTCGACGTAGTAGACAGTTTGAGTGTGCAATATTTTGGTAGCAGTGTTTGAGAAGCTTCTAGCATTTATGAATCTAACGATAGAAGAATGTTTTATTGTCTATTTTTCATTGGCCTCCCTCCAAAGTTTTTTTTGTCAAAGTTGTTATCTTAGATTAATTGATGAATATCAAAGACCACTTTTAAGTGACCTAAGCAAAGGCACATGAAGATGATTTGAATAATTCTCAGGCAGGAGAGGCTTTGTGGAAGCGGTGAATGCGGTGCTCTCCTCACACAGAGAGACTATGAGATCTGACAGAGCCCTTTATGTAAGCCTGTACTGAGGATTACCAAGCATTAGTGTACGACATGACAATGGAACTCTCTCTCTCTCTCTCTCTCTCTCTCTCTCTCTCTCTCTCTCTCTCTCTCTCTCTCTCTCTCTCTCTCTCTCTCTCTCTCTCTCTCTCTCTCTCTCTCTCTCTCTCTCTCTCTCTCTCTCTCTCTCTCTCTCTCTCTCTCTCTCTCTCTCTCTCTCTCTCTCTTTCTTTTGGGATGTCAGACATGACGTAACCACAGAGATTTTAACAACGTTGATTCGTATCATTCGTCATTGCTTACTGCCATTTTGTCTATCTACTGCTCAGCACAGAGAAGATGACACAGCATTTTTGTACACATGCTCATTATAAACTTATTAACAATCAATTTAGCTGCAAACACACGTTATGAATGTTACTGTTCTTACATTTTGTTATAAAAACAACAACAATTTATTATTGTTGTTAATGTTATTATAATTGTTATATTAATAATATAATATTGATTCATATAAAATTAATAATTATTAATATTAACAACAACAAAAATATGAACAATAATTATAATATATTATAATTAGTTATCAAAAACCAAATCCTTATGGACAGGTCAAAATAATAATAATAAAAAAAAAACTATATAGATTTATTATCATTATTATTTATTTATATTTATTGTATTATTAATTATATAATAATAATTGTTGGGTAAGAAATTAGTATTATTGTTATTGAAAATGCTGTATAGTCCCTGTTTTAAGTTTTAATGTCTTTTTTGCTTAAAATGTTTTTTCTTAAGTATTTTAGATGATTAAAACAGTGTTTGCAGTGTACCAGCACCCATCACAGCAGAGAAAATAGCCTGCTGTTTTTTTTTTCTCCGAGGACTATTTTTAACTGCAACATGGTTCCTCAAACTCCTTTTTGTTCTCAATCATTTCACCAATTCAAAGACATGAAAGCTTGTAATAAGGCTTCCAGGATTCTGACAGCACTCATAATGCGGCTCAGAAAATAAATGCTAATTTGGTGGCCAGCTGAATCAAGGATGACTAAATCGTACTGATTTAGATTGCATAACAAGGCGAGCACAGAACATTGCAAGGCTGCGGCTCAGCAGATACCGAAGATTCATGCTCCGCGGCTAAACGTGGGAAGGACAACAAGCAGCCATGCAGTCACATGGAAATAGTTGTTGTAATGGCTTGTAATAGCAACTGTCTCAATTAAGATCTCAATGTATCTGGGACTCCGACCAAAGCCACCGCTCTTATCAGAAACCAACGCAGGCGATACATGTATTTGACTAATGAATGAACAGTATTTTCAGAATTTGCAGTTTGGCTGTTTCTGGTCTGGCAGATGCATGTTGTCATTTTCACATTGCCGTGGATGTTATTAGCAGTATGTTCATATTAGCTGTTAGTTTTGGCTGAGTTTGAACTGACAATCAATCTGCTGGATATATATATATACTCACCTAAAGGATTATTAGGAACACCTGTTAAATTTTTCATTAATGCAATTATCTAATCAACCAATCACATGGCAGTTGCTTCAATGCATTTAGGGGTGTGGTCCTGGTCAAGACAATCTCCTGAACTCCAAACTGAATGTCAGAATGGGAAAGAAAAAAGGTGATTTAAGCAATTTTGAACGTGGCATGGTTGTTGGTGCCAGACGGGCCGGTCTGAGTATTTCACAATCTGCTCAGTTACTGGGATTTTCACGCACAACCATTTCTAGGGTTTACAAAGAATGGTGTGAAAAGGGAAAAACATCCAATATGCGGCAGTCCTGTGGGCGAAAATGCCTTGTTGATTCTAGAGGTCAGAGGAGAATGGGCCGACTGATTCAAGCTGATAGAAGAGCAACTTTGACTGAAATAACCACTCGTTACAAGCGAGGTATGCAGCAAAGCATTTGTGAAGCCACAACACGCACAACCTTGAGGCCGATGGGCTACAACAGCAGAAGACCCCACTGGGTACCACTCATCTCCACTACAAATATGAAAAAGAGGCTACAATTTGCACAAGCTCACCAAAATTGGACAGTTGAAGACTGGAAAAATGTTGCCTGGTCTGATGAGTCTCGATTTCTGTTGAGTCAGAATTTGGCGTTAACAGAATGAAAACATGGATCCATCATGCCTTGTTACCACTGTGCAGGCTGGTGGTGGTGGTGTAATGGTGTGGGGGATGTTTTCTTGGCACACTTTAGGCCCCTTAGTGCCAATTGGGCATTGTTTAAATGCCACGGCCTACCTGAGCATTGTTTCTGACCATGTCCATCCCTTTATGACCACCATGTACCCATCCTCTGATGGCTACTTCCAGCAGGATAATGCACCATGTCACAAAGCTCGAATCATTTCAAATTGGTTTCTTGAACATGACAATGAGTTCACTGTACTAAAATGGCCCCCACAGTCACCAGATCTCAACCCAATAGAGCATCTTTGGGATGTGGTGGAACGGAACTTCGTGCCCTGGATGTGCATCCCACAAATCTCCATCAACTGCAAGATGCTATCCTATCAATATGGGCCAAAATTTCTAAAGAATGCTTTCAGCACCTTGTTGAATCAATGCCATGTAGAATTAAGGCAGTTCTGAAGGCGAAAGGGGGTCAAACACAGTATTAGTATGGTGTCCCTAATAATCCTTTAGGTGAGTGTATATATATATATATACTGTATATATTAGTGCAGTCAATTGATGATACAATTTACGAATTAATCGCGAATAATCACACCTTACAATAAAGTTTTTAATATATTTTTATGTTATACTTTCACTTTTTATCTCCAAAATAATGTAGAAATAATGTAAAGACAATGTATATTTAAAATATCTGTCTAATAGCATCTTTTTACTAAGCAATATGAATGAAAGCCAGTATCACTAGCTGCGCTTCCATTACAGATTTGCGTAAAACTTTACAATATTTGACAGCGTTTCCATTAACCAATGTAATGCGACTAAAATCTTTGTTTAGAATGCAGTATTTCTGTAATTCTATTGTCTTTTATGAGTTTAATAAAGAACCCTGTCTCGTCTTCTGTCCAAACACGCCAGGTGACCTGTAAATGTGGAAAAAAGTTTCCATTGCATTTTTGCGAAAATTTCCTTATTCGAATTGCCTAAAAAAAGACCTCATGTGAGCGTAAAAACTTTTTTGCAATATATGGGAGTTTTTGCGCAATTTACGCTTTTCCATTGGGCATATTTTCAATTCGCAATTTGAAGGGTAATGGAAACGTGGCTACTGATACCAATACTGATGTCTTTTTTTCCTCAATTATAGCCATTCAACATTACCGTATAATTGAAAGCTATCAATTTTAACAGTTAATAGAACATTTAATTAAAGTGAATTATTTAATTAAAACAATCTTCACGTGAACCCACACTCTAAAAAAAAAAGGTTCTATATGGCACCAAAAATGGTTCTTGGCTCGTAATCATAGGGGAACCTTTTTAAGTGCTATATAGCACCAATTTTGGTGCTTCAGCGGTTCTTCAGAGGTTCTTCACCGGTTCTTTGACTAAGGTGCTATATAGCACCGCTAACTAAGGTGCTATATCACCGCTACCATATACAGAACATGTTAAGATATGGTGCTATATAGCACCAAAAGTGGTTCCTCTATGATTACGACGAATAACCATTTTTGGTGCCATATAGAACCTTTTTTTTTAGAGTGTAGGGACTAGTACTCAGGGTTTTTCGACTGAAGGGACCAAGGTCTTAATGAAATTCAGTTTAAAAATTCCCCCCTCAGAAAGTCCCAGCTCGCGAGGTAGTACTTTTTCAAAGTTCAGGAACTTTCGGGGGTGGGACTTGGGCGCTGAACATGCTGATTGGTTGAGTTCACGCAGCATTTTGATTGGTTGATTCCACGCAGCATTTGATTTAAACTACCATTTTTAAAAGTCTGTTGCGGTGCATGCAGTAAGAGTTGTTTGCCATTCCAATCAACAAAGGAGTTTAAAAAATACGACTGATGGAACGTTGACGAGGTTCAGGCTTCATTAAGCTTATATGCTGAGGACGAAATCCAGCGGGAACTGGAAAGTCACACACAGTCTTACGTCATGGGACTAATTTGACTAGTCTTCATGGTACTTTCGAACATGATAGAAATGCAGACAGCAACAGGTCTGGGGGTAAAAGTTCCGTAGACAAATTGCTCTTTGTAATTTTAGGTGGAAACGTGGCTTTTGTCTTTTCTTCTTTGATTAACCTTAATGACCGACAGCAGCAGGTGTAAGACCTGCCACACATGACCCAGATCTGACGCACATCCTATTTTCTCACGACTCTTTGCGTTAATTTACACTTTAAGACTCATTTAACTCATTTAAGACTGTGCTTACGAGGATACTCGACAAAATGGGAATTTTTGCGTAATTTAGTGTGTTTTTATCTGTTCACGCAAAAAAGAGAACTCCATGCGGCTCTGCAAGCAGTATTCTGTACCAGTACAGATTTTATTTATTTTTTGCTTCTTATCACGCTTGAATGGTTCAATAGCTCTTCAATGAATGATAGCGTGATCATATACTGTAGTGCAGAGTATATATTAGCACTGTCGAAATTAGCGTTAATTTTTTCTGTTTAACACGTTAAAAATATTTAACACAGTTAACTCAGCATCCATTTTTTCTGTCATCCTTGGGCTAGCGTTACATTATATTGTCACGCTCTTATTCATGCAAATGCTTTTAAACTATTCAAGAGTGACAAGACAAAAGAGAATGCGCTGTCTGTAAATGTCCCTACACACACAAGATGCACAGAAAGACGCGTGCTAGTATCATGAGCACAGACAACGCGCCAGAATCGAGTTCTCTTTCATGCTTGAACGTAGCCTGGATGCCAGCCGAACTTAGCCCCGCCCACAACATTTGAGGTAGGGAAGTTCGGTCTGGACTTGATCCGTTGTGGAGCAACTGTGCTCGAACCAGAGCTGTTCAGACCAATCAAATTGTCAGGGCGGGCTTTATACGATGATGGACAGATGTAACGTAACCATCCACATCACCAAAGAGCGCTTGGGTTGAATTTGTTATAATCCTAAACGGAGAACTTGTTCGTATATGCATTAACCTTTACTATTTCTCTCAAAAATGATGATCGTGTTGGTAAGTATTCCGTGTATCCTTAAATTATTTTTACAACACCAGCAAAGATCGTTTACACTCATCTTCTTCTTCTACTTCTTCCAGCATGCGTGCAGTTGAGTTATGTTGACAACTATGCGTCGCTTCATTGCTCTGATTGGTTGTAGGTCTATCCAATTGAGTGCAGAGGCATTTTCTTTCCTGGTTCGGTTGAAAGATGCCCCCATAATCACAGCCCAATGGAGCAGTAGCAGACTCATATTCTGACTAGAATCTGAGTATGACGCGTCCGGCTAGAACAAACAATAACACACACAATTATGCCAAAATGCCCGTTTTGTCGAGTGTTCTCATAAGAGCAGCCTTAAAAGAACTAAATAATGTCTTAAATAAACTTAAAGAGAACATGTGCGTCAGATCCGCATCATGTTCGGCAGCGGCAGACCTTAAAGTGACAGCAGCCTAATAAACCTGTTGCTGTGATGTCTGTCATTAATGTTACTGTTAAAGAACAAAGATAAATTCAGCTTTAACAAGGATTAATCTATATTTAATTTGTTATTTATACAGTGTAGAGTGTTTGATAACTTTATTCAATTCCTGTATATGTCTAACAGCTAGGAAGGCCACGTGAAAATATGACATTTATTATGATGGGTTTATGTGAAGATTGTTTTAAGTTATTTTATAAAGCCTAATAAATGTTGAAATTGATATAGCTTTCAATTATACTGTAATGTTGAATGTCTATCATTAATGTTTACAAAAAAATCTATTTCACAGAGACTTAAGTAGCAGTATTAGTATCAGTGATACTGGCCTTCATTCATAAAAAGATGCCATTACAACATATATTTAAAATATACTGTTGTTTCTACATTAATTTGGAAAGTACCTATGAAATTATTACGATATAAAAATATTAAAAACTCTAATCGTGATTAATTACAGAAAAAAATGTGCGATTGATTTGTTTTTTTAACCGATTGACAGCACTAATTAAGACAGGATAGCTAGAAGCGTCTGTTTCAAGTCTCAGATGGACCTCTCTGTTGTGTTCACTATTTCTGTATGAAACTGATGGATCATGCTGAGTTTGCCTTTATATTGACTGACAGGTTTCCCTATCGGCAACCGGTTTTAAAATGCAACACCGGGTCAGGAGACGGTCACAGAGAGACTTGTGATTGATCCGCACCCTTGGCATACAGACAGAAATCTGTGGGATTGGGATGAGCTTCCTTTCTGGGTAGAGCAGAGTGACAGTGAAGTTTTGTGTCATGATATGAAAATCCTCAAAGCGTCCATTTCCGCTGAAGCCTGTCACAGAGCATACTGTACGAATGACCTGAGTCAAATACGTACATATTTTATGTGTTTTAAGGCTTAGTCATGCATATATTTGCTAAATGTGTTGAGGTGCCAAGCTAAAATGACCAACTGCGATTATAAGTATACCGACTTTTATGACATGACTATGCTCAGATTATGGGAAAGTGCTCAGTTCTCAGATGTTTCATGAAATGAGCTGTGCTGTACGTCGCTCATTAAAATATCTAAACTCTCCAGAAATATTTGTTCAGCAACATTCAAATCAAAATAATTATTTTGTCGAAAATAATTGAACATCACTGCTTTTCTCATAAACTGATGTATGAAAGATCATTTTGAGATCGTTCTCTAATGCATCATGTTTTAAAGGTCCCGTTCTTCGTGTTCTTTTGAAGCTTTGATTGTGTTTACAGTGTGCAATATAACGTGTTCATGTTTCGCGTGTAAAAAAAAACAGTATTTTTAACACAATGTACTTATCTGTATACCGCTGTTTTCACTGTCCTAAAAACGGGCTGATGACTTCCTTTATTCTATGAAGTCCCTCCTTCAGAAATACGTAACGAGTTCTGATTGTGCCAGCAGTTCCGTGTGGTGATTTGACCACAGCTTAGCAAACGTGGCACGGTTCCTGTGTTGTGATTTGACAGCAGCTTAGCGCATGTGGAAAGGTCACGCCTCTTAACGGGAGATATATGCGCTTAATGATCTCTACAGCATCCCTGGGAAAGCCAAACAAAGGTGATTTGACTCCGGGATGAAAATAACAGCGTCTCGGCGACATGGCGACAAACACACTCAAACGCAACACTTCCTTTTCTCCACGCGACCGTCCTCTTCTCCACGTGGGACAGCAACAAGACCACGCCCCCTTTTTTCGCGTATTCTTGTGGGCGGAGGTTAGTCTGTTCTACTGTTCTACTGACATCATTTATGAAGGAAGTACCAGGATGTAGTCCAAGCCAGCCGTTCGCTGTAGGCTTTGAAAGGGAACTTCTGTTAAATAAAATATCTCGCTTGGCATTGAACTTTGAGCTTTATAATTTTACAGGTAAATGATATTTACTCATGTAGAAGGATGCAGCTGTCAGTGTGTCATGTGTCATTAACCCAACTGTAGAAAGAAAAAGGAGATAATCAGAAAGGAGAGCAGTGAAATTAAAAAGGGAATAATTTGAGACTTTTTGTGAAAATAGGTCCCTTAATATCACATTTAATCTTCTGTTGAGAAAAACAAAACCAAAACAAAACAAACAGCAATAAAACACTTTGATTTGATTTTTCTGACCAATTTCAAAACACACATCTGTTTTGGGTCAGGTTTGCAGAAATCTATTTTTTTTTCTGTTCAGAGTACAAACAGCTAAACAGATTTTATTTATTCATTCTTTATTTTTCCAGGAAGGTCCCGTTGAGATAAAAATAATCTCTTCCAGGAAGTAGCCAAGATGGCCAAACCTAAATTTCACATAAAAAATCCTTTTTGGTTTGTCTCATTTTGTTTTGTTTTTTGTCTTGTTTTTTTTTTTAGTTCTATCTTTGTTTTGTCTGTTTTTTGTTAGTTTTGTATTGTTTATTTTTTTTTGTATTTTTTTATCGTTTGGTTTGGTTTTGTGTTGGTTTTTGTTTTGTCTCATTTTGTTTAGTTTTTTTCCAGTTCTATCTTAGTTTTGTCTGTTTTTTTGTCTCGTTTTATTTTGTTTTTTGTTTTGTCTCGTTTTTTTGTCTCGTTTTGTTTTGGTCTTCTCTTTGTTTTGTCTTGCCTTGTTTTGGCTTTTATCTTTGTATTTTTGTTTTGTTTTGTCTTGTTCCCTTTTGAAAAGGGAACTTGCACTGCGTCGGAACGACGCTATGGGGATATAACGTCACAGCGTGACAGTGTTCTGAAATCACTACCAAATCACGTAATCCTATTGACTGGCGACAGGCCATGACGTCATCAACGTGCGACCCGGAAGTATATAAGGGCACCTTGCAAACACACATACACCTTTTCGTCTTCAGGGACTGTCTGTCTGTAAGGAGCACTGTCAAATTACAGGGATTTAGAACAGAAAGAATTCTAGGAAGGCTGAACGCTTTCTGAAGTGTGAAGACCCGTGAAGACCCCCGCACACTCTGTGTGATGTGTTTGGGCGAAGAGCATGCACAGGCAGTTCTCGATGGAATTGCCTGTGCAAATTGTGAGTGTTCCCCTAAAAACGCTCCGCTCTTCTCTGGCTCACTTCTCGAGGGGAGAGAGTTCAGCATCTGGACCGCATGGCCCGGGTCCCACTTTCGCTGAGGTGGAGTGGCGACGCGCGTCATGGGGGTCCCAGATGGAGCCCGCTGATCATCTGGAGAGGAGTGTGAACCTCTCAGATGGATCACCGGCTGACGAGGGTGAGCTGCAGGTCGAGGTGGAAGATAAGAGTCTTCAACCGAGCTCTGCAGCGAGTGCTCTGCTGGACGAGCAGGAAATAGCTGATGACGGTGGTGATAGTAATCAGGAAGAGCCTGAATCCTCTCAGCAACACTGCCCCGCATATGCTGAGTTGCTGGATGTTGTGGATTGTGCCACGGGCAGGCTGCAGCTGCCTTGGTGGTGCGCTAGGGGAGAGATTGCTCGCGGCAGGCTGGAAAAACGATTTCTCTCCGGCCATAGACTAGCACCTCAGGCGAGCCTTCCATTTCTCCCGGATCTTCATTCTGAGATCCAGACGGCATGGAAGAACCCTTATTGAGCTCGTATCCACTGACATCAGCGAGCTAGTTTTGCTGATGTTGAGGGGATGGCTGAACATGGGTATGTGTCGATGCCCCCCATGGACAAGACGTTCGCGACTATCTCGTTTCTGGGCGGAAATCGACACTGAGAGCTCAGACTCTGCCGTCCAAACAGCTAAAAGTGACTTTGCGGTTGAATGGCAGAGCGTACACGGCAGCGGTAAAGCTGGTGCTGCCCTGCACACGATGGCGGTGTTGCAGGCGTAACAGGCAGATCTGCTGGGGGATCTCGACCAGGGGGTTGGCCAAACCAAAGTGTCCAAAATAAAGGGCACCGGGTCAGGCCTCCCTGGTGGCATTCGGGTGAATATGTTCCCCGCGTAGTGATTTGGCTGGGGTTCCTTCGGGTCCCCTAGCCACATTCCCTTAAAGGGACCTCTTCTGTCTGGGTAGGACCTCGTGCATATGCATTAAGGTTCCTTTTAAGGCTTACAGCTTGGGCTATGACTGCAGGGGATGCTGTCACTGACAGCTCAGTGTGACATGAGGGGGCCTGAGGTGAGCCTATGATGAATGGAACTATGTTCTGATGGCCCGCTTTGGCTTGGTTAGTGAGAGCGGCGCTTTCAGGCATGCAAGGGTGATAGACACCGTGGTCATATGAGAACTGTGTGGTGAGTCTTCGCTCTACACGCCGCAGGTGAGATGAGTTGGTCTTTTTTTGTGTCGATAACTAAAAGTATGTATTTATTACAGACCTTCATTCCCTGTATAGACTATGGGTTTATGTACAACCATTAGGAAGGTAGGAAGAAAGTTGGGCTAACTGAAGGTTTCCCCTGTAGGTGGCTGAATACAGCGCCAGGTTTGGGTTGTGTGTGAGTATGTGTTGGCTTTCCCCTTTGAGGATTCATGTTGTGGATGTTTATGTAAACGTAGGCTTCCTCTCATGGCGAGAGTTAGGTTGAGGCTTCAGTTGGGTATGCTGGTTTAGTTGGCCTAGGCTGTTAGGAATGATGGAGGTGCATTGCTGAGGCACTGTCGCTTTTGGCTGTTCACTACGTGAATTTGAGCTCATCTACCATCCCTGTGTTGTCAGCTTCCTTTCATGTGAGAGTCGTTCGGTCAGAGCCCGCCCTCTTTCTCTGTCTGGGGGATGTGCATAGCAGCTGTGACCAGGTAGCTAGCCTTGAGAGGCCTCCTGTGGGCGGCCCCAGTTTGTGTGAATTGGTGTGATATGCTTCCCAAGGACTTTGGTTTGTGAAGACTTGTTACCAGCTAGTAGGCTCTATGAAGCCTCCCTGAGGACGAGTCTCCATCAGTGATGGGTATTTATTAGTCAGCCAGTGGTCTGACTGTCAGGGTTTCATAGCAGTAAGGTGTAACTTGCTACCAGGTGGTAGGCCTCACCAGGCCTCCCTGGAGGCGAGTTCCAGAGTTGAATACTCTGGTAGCTAGTATGACTTGCTATGAAGTAGGAGGCCTTACCAGGCCTCCTTGAAGGCGAGTGCCAATGTGTGGCATCTGGATGGCTAGCCTGACTGACTGTCGGGTGGTAGGCTTCATCAGGCCTCCTTGAAGGTGAACTCAGCTGCTTGGGGGGTTAGCATGCATTGCTGGCAGGTAGTAGGCCTTACCAGGCCTCCCTTAAGGCTTGCTTTTAGGTGGTAGGCCTCATTAGGCCTCCATAAAGGCGAGTTTGGATGCTCTGGCAGCCGGCATGAATTGCTATCAGGTGGTAGGCCTCTCTCTTAGGCCTCCTTGAAAAACTTGCTATCAGGTAGTAGGCCTCTCTGGGCCTCCTTGAAGGCGAAGTTCCCAAGGTTAGGCACTTTCTATTACCAGTCCTTTGCAGAATAGAACCTATGGTAGTTTAGCCTACAGCTGGGGGTTACCCACCAGGCAGGCTCGGGTGCTCCCCTCACTAAGGGTCGTTTATGAGCACACAATATAGACACCCTGAGTCTGATCAGACGGTCACAGGCCTTTCATGAGGCCTCCCTGTTAGATCAATCTGTAGGCCTGTCCGGCCTCCTTAGTGCTTTTAAACATAAGTGCTTTGTAGATCCTTGGATTGAGCAGCTAGACTCCCCTCGCAAGCAAGGGTTGTAAAGTGTTGCTCTCTAGGATACCCGTCTCTGAGATTCTGTCTGAGAAGGACTGACAGTTTTTCAGTCCCTCAGTCTGGATGCCTCACTGAGGCAGTGTCCGAAGGCTCTGTTTCTGAACAGACAGGGTTGGCCAAAATAAAGGGCATCAGGTCAGACCTCCCTGGTGGCATTCGGGTGAATATGTTCCCCGGGTAGTGATTTGGCTGGGGTTCCTTCGGGTCCCCTAAGTACATTCCCTTAAAGGGACCTCTTCTGTCTAGGTAGGACCTCGTGCATATGCATTAAGGTTCCTCTTGAGGCTCATAGCTTGGGCTATGACTGTAGGGGTCAGTGTGACCTGAGGGGGGAGTGGTTCAGGCATTTCACATTTCACGTTGTTTGTTCTGACAGTTGTCACTGCCAGTGGGCAGGCACTCCCCTCAGCATGGCGGCGTGGGTATATCGTTCCCATAGCGTCATTCCGACACAGTACGAGTTCCCTTTTCGAAAGGGAACGGTCTCAGGTTACATATGTAACCTAAGTTCCCTGAGAACAGGGAACGAGACACTGCGTCGTTTTGCCATGCCTCGGGCCTGCCTGCTAAACAGTCCCTTCAGACGATAAGGTGTATGTGTGTTTGCAAGGCTACTTCTGGGTCGCACGTTGATGACGTCATGGGCTGTCGCCGGTCAATATGATTACCGTGATTTGATAGTGACTTCAGACACCTGTCACACTGTGGCGTTATATCCCATAGTGTCGTTCCGACACAGTGTCTCTTTCCCTGTTCTCAGGGAACATAGATTACATATGTAACCTGAGACCGTTTTGATTTTTAGTTTTGTCTTTGTCTTGTTTTGTCTTTTTTTTTACCATGTTTCAGATGAAAATAATCTCTTCTTCCAGGGAGTTCTAGCCAAGATGGCCAAACCAAAGTTTCACATAAACACCCAATACACATAACACATTATAAACAGCCGAAACAATAAATAATTACCATACATCAGAAAATTACTTGAAACAACAACATGGTTCACTTATTACAGACTGTATTATTATTATTTCTTTTAAAATATTTAAAGGAGTTGTTTCCAAAGGAATAATAGCTTGAAATACGTTCCACAAATGGAGCAGTTTTCAGTTGGATACAAAACAAACAAAACAAAAAGAAAACACAAAACAGAAACAAAGTATTTTTTGCTGTCATTCTGAACAAATCACAACATCAAAATGGTTTTTATTTGCTGTTTTTATTTCAATTCATGTTATTGATGCACTCATGCACATGTAACATGCCGCTTTAATGCTTCAGCTGGGCTTTTTTCACGCAGGCAGTTATTTTGTTCACGTCAAGACCCGTTTGGTGCAGCCCCCATTTGCGATGTTGCCTACAGGGCGAACCAACAGAGATGTAGGATCACATGTGTGAAAGCTTTTTTCATTTTCGTTCCGACAATGTGATGAAACCTCATGTCACACTGTCACTTCATCCTGGTTAACTGTCACTCATGCCCCCCTCCACGATCCACATGCTAGAAAAACTTTTCATCCTCTCACCTTCCGTCTAGACCTGGTCCATTTTAGAATGGCCATGTTTCATCTGTACAGGATTTTCAGTGGTTAACATGTGTATTGCTGTTGTTTTTAAAGAAAGACAGCTGTGGAATAGTCATGTTTTTTATTTGAGCAAAATTCCTTTTTGTTTTGTCTCATTTTGTTTTTGTTTTTGTTTTGCCTTGTTTTATTTTTTAGTTTAGCCTTTTTGTTTTGGTTTTTGTTTAGTCTTGTTTTGGTTTATAGTTTTGTCTTTGTATTGTTTTTTGTTTTGTCTTGGTTTGGTTTTTAGTTTTGTCTTGTTTTGTCTTGTTTTAGTTTTGTCTTTGTTTTGTCTTGCCTTGTTTTTTTTGTTTTGTCTTTCCTTGTTTTGTTTTTTGTTTTGTTTAGTTTAGTTTTTTAGTTTTGTCTTTGTTTTGTCTTGCCTTGTTTTTTTGTTTAGTTTTCTTTTGTTTTTTAGTTTTGTCTTTGTTTTGTCTTGTCTTGTCTTGTTTTTTGTGTGTGTGGGTTTTTTATTTATTTATTTGGTTCAGTTTTTGTTTTGTCTTGTTTTGGGTTTTGTTTTTGTGTGTGTTTTTGGCGTGTGTATGTTTCATCTGTACAGGATTTAAATGGTTAGTTTGTTTTCTTGCCGTTGTTTGTAAAGCAAGACAGCTGTAGAATATTCAACATGAAATCAAAATGGACTCTATTTAGTTTCTTATTGCACTTTCTGTGTCTTATTGTACATGATTAATCAAAATTAATATTTGTATTGTCGCTGAACAGTCCCTGTCCCAGTCCAATGTGGGCTATTGAATAATGTTAGGTATATACAGTATAATAAGTTTTGAGCCATAATAGCTAACTGCATTTTCCCAGGTTTAATACAAATTAAGCTCAGCTGACAGCATTTATTTATGGCTTAATGTTGATAGCCACAAAAATAAATTTGACTCATTCGATGTTTTGTTTTTTAAATAGAAAAAATCTGGGATTCGGTAAGGCACTTACAGTGGAAGAGAATAGGACGTTTTTTCTTCTTAGATATAAGAGTCATCTTAGATTTATACTGACATCTAATGGTGTAGATGTAGCTTTAAAAAATTGTAGTAAACGTAGCACAGTTGTTTTGATGAGTTGTTTAATAGTTTTAGTAGTTTCTCTACCTCCAGTTGGTTTTCCTCCAACACTTTTCTTAATACATTAGCCAACATTGAATGGTACACATACTAAATGTGACTTGTACAGATGGTGAGGGGTCATGACCCGGGAAGGTGAAATGTGTGGTGACACAGCCTGAGGCAAATCGTGCTGCCAGGTTGTGGTGTGTTCTGCACAGATTCACACATTGACTCGTTCTGCGATGTTTTTCCAGGAAAGACAGAGGTGAACTTTGGGGGTCAAAGTGTCTCTGAATGTGACGGTGTGTTAAAGACAACTCACACTGTATTTCCATCGTCAACAACTTTATTGAGGTCAGCTGTCAACAGTATGTGCAAAACAAGGATACACGACAGGTCTAAAACAACACGATTACAGTCTTCAAGTACACGTTCCCCTAGAAAACTATCCTCTTCCACTTCTAACACTGTAATGGGCTACGATTTACATTGTAAAACCCACAAATTCAATCCACAAAAATCAAGTGATTGCCTTCATACTTATACATTGGTTTTATTTCAGTCACAGTTCTTCTTTGGTGGATACTATCTCCTTACAATTTGGAAGTCATAATGCAATATTAGTTGGATTAACGGAATTTGGTTGCCTTAATTTTGACTTGCATTATGACCAATACCCATTGATAATTACGACACTGTTGTAAATACGATAATTGTTTCATGACTCGAAAGCATCATGACAAAGTGTTGAGGAAGGCCAGATGCTAAATAGACACCATTACCCTGGGTATCTTGAAGAAACAATACAGATCTTATTAGCCTTTCTGTCAAATGGCTGTAGGCCTGATTGTGGTTTCTGATTGGTTGTCATTTTAATTGCCGTTCCTGTTGACAGCAAAATGTTTCTAAATGTCGAGACACTCATTTGTGAATTGCTTCTTTAGACGTGACACATTTGTCAGTTAGAATAATCATAGAAACGGCATTGACACACATTCAAACTGTACGTGGCCTAAATATCTAACAAATAGAGTGGTGTAGGGATAATTTAAAAAAACAGAAGACTAATTAATCACTTCCCTCGTGATTTTTGTATGGGGTTTTATAATGGGTTTTTCAGTTTATGAGTAAACTAAAGCCTGTGTTATACATAACTTGACAATACTCAATAGTTGTGTTTTACAATGTAAACTGCACACACTCGCACAACTTATCTAGTTACTTATTAGAAATATACAATATTACAAAATAAACAAATGTAAACATAGCAGCTTCTATTTTTGCGTTTTCTATATGGTTGTGTAATTTATGTTGTAGAACAAAACTTCAAAGTATCGTCAAGTTATGTTTACCACAGACCTTGTTTTACATATAAATAGAAAAACCCCTTCGTACAAAACCCATAGGAAAAACTTGAGGGAACCAGGGGATAATTAGTCTTCCAGGTTTTGACATCACACCTGCAGAACTCTATGTTAGCTGCTGTTCAGTTCATAGGGTCCCTATGCAGTGTTCACAGTCTGCTCCCGCCACACTTGACAGGGAATATGTGTGTGTGTGTGTGTGTGTGTGTGTGTGTGTGTGTGTGTGTGTGTGTGTGTGTGTGTGTGTGTGTGTGTGTGTGTGTGTGTGTGTGTGTGTGTGTGTGTGTGTGTGTGTGTGTGTGTGTGTGTGTGTGTGTGTGTGTATTGTGCATATAAAACTTAATAGTAATATGAGATATGTTAACATGATTTTCAAATGTAAAATAAGTGAAATAATTCATATTGTTTAATATTTTTGACATTTTAGTTGAATTTAATTTATTATTGTATCTTTGGTACACATAAAACTTACATAATAACTAAACATACCATCAAATTAATACTAATTAGTGACAGTGTTGTTTTAGTATCATTGTGATAATTGTATAGTTTTTAAATCATATTTTTAATTATTTTTATATTTTGTTTTAATTTTAATTTAAAAGTTTTAGTATTTTTGTTGTGAATTTTGTTATTTTTATAGTTTTAGTTATTTTACAATAAAAATATAATAATATAAGTGTATAAGTATATAAAATATAAAAAAAATAATATAAGTATAAATTGAAATAAAAAATTAATTATTTCAGTACACCTGAATACTAATATGTTATAACAGGAAAACACCACATCATTAAAAAAAAGATATAGATTTTTTCATATTCCAAAACTGTATGACTTTCTTTCTTACGTCGAGTACAAATGTAGATATTGCACAAATTTTCCAAGCTGCTCTTTTCCCAAAAAATGGCATTAAAGTAGACTGTGTTACTTTTGCGTGATGTTCCATGTCTTCCTATGCAACGAAACGACCAACCAAAAATTTGTGCTATGCATTTACAGTGAGGAAAATATGTATTTGAACACCCTGCTATTTTGCTATCACCCTGCTATTTCTGGCCACGCCAGAACCTTGATATGCTTCTTACAGAGCCACTCCTTGGTTATCCTGGCTGTGTGCTTCGGGTCATTGTCATGTTGGAAGACCCAGCCTCGACCCATCTTCAATGCTCTGACTGAGGGAAGGAGGTTGTTCCCCAAAATCTCACAATACATGGCCCCGGTCATCCTCTCCTTAATACAGTGAAGTCGCCCTATCCCATGTGCAGAAACCCCCCCCCAAAATATGATGCTACCACCCACATGCTTCACAGTAGGGATGGTGTTCTTGGGATGGTACTCATCATTCTTCTTCCTCCAAACACGTTTAGTGGAATTATGACCAAAAAAGTTATATTTTGGTCTCATCTGACCACATGACTTTCTCCCATAACTCCTCTGGATCATCCAAATGGTCATTGGCAAACTTAAGACGGGCCTTGACATGTGCTGGTTTAAGCAGGGGAACCTTCCGTGCCATGCATGATTTCAAACCATGACGTCTTAGTGTATTACCAACAGTAACCTTGGAAACGGTGGTCCCAGCTCTTTTCAGGTCATTGACCAGCTCCTCCCGTGTAGTTCTGGGCTGATTTCTCACCTTTTTTAGGATAATTGACACCCAACGAGGTGGGATCTTGCATGGAGCCCCAGTCCGAGGGAGATTGACAGTAATGTTTAGCTTCTTCCATTTTCTAATGATTGCTCCAACAGTGGGCCTTTTTTCACCAAGCTGCTTGGCAATTTCCCCATAGCCCTTTCCAGCCTTGTGGAGGTGTACAATTTTGTCTCTAGTGTCTTTGGACAGCTCTTTGGTCTTGGCCATGTTAGTAGTTGGATTCTTTCTGATTGTATGGGGTGGACAGGTGTCTTTATGCAGCTAACAACCTCAAACAGGTGCATCTAATTTAGGATAATAAATTGCCGTTTATTATCGGCCGGTGGACATTTTAAGGGCAGACTAACAGGTCTTTGAGGGTCAGAATTCTAGCTGATAGACAGGTGTTCAAATACTTATTTGCAGCTGTATCATACAAAGAAATAGTTTTAAAAAAATAATATATTGTGATTTCTTTTTTTTTTAGATTGTGTCTTTCACAATGGACATGCACCTACGATGAGAATTTCAGACCCCTCCATGATTTCTAAGTGGGAGAACTTGCAAAATAGCAGAGTGTTCAAATACTTATTTTCCTCACTGTAAGATTTTAGCTTTTTACAGAATAACAGAATAGTAATTTTCACTGAAAATTGCAGCTTCATTGCATATTTTGTAATTCAGTTGCATTATATGGAAAAGAGCAGCATTATCATTCTGCTAAATATCTACTTTCTAGTCACAGAGGTTTGAAACAACATGAAGTTAAACTACATGACTAGTTTAATTATTCATTAATTTTCACTTCAGAAAATGATCCTCAAAACATTAAATTCTGACATATTAGTCTCAAGTCCTTGGTGAGCAAAAACAAACTCAAATACTGATATGATATTCCTGTGACTGTGCAGATCGTTGGTCATTACTGGCCTCTTTCCGTACTAACGCCTCTGTCAGCCCCGAAAGCAGGAATCATAGTGTCAGTGAACTGTGTGGGCTAGCGCATAGTGTCTGACTAGCCTGCCAAATTGCTGTTACTAAGGCAACCCCCCTCTCCATTGGCAGTCGCCATAGAGGTGAGGGGGCGATCTTTGCGTACGCTCGGCACCCGGACCTCTGTCCGGATCAGCCGGGGAAATGTCTTTTTACCTCAGATCTTAGGTAACAGAAGGGCTGGAATCATGCATATGTCAGTGTACCAGACCCTTGTGAACGGAGTGTCCTGTTCCAAAGCACTGGAGCATTCCTTTGATGCTGTCTGCAGAGAAACACACGACACACGACACAGACTCTTATTTTAGAAGCCAAATTATGGTAAATAAGATTTTTCTTGGGGTTTTGAAATCATTTGAGTTCAGTGTCCTAGAGTCTAGACCATACTCTGTGTTGACCTAAACCTGCAGACTAAGTGGAAGTCAAACCATTGACTCCTTCAACCTGTTACCAAGTTAAATATGATCAATAATTTTTTCCTTTAGTTCATTGAATTATATTTAAATATATTTTTTTGTTGATAACATTTCAATTTGATCGAAAACTGGCAGCAAATTGTTAAATACATACATGCCGAAAGCGCCAACAGTGGGCATAATAATTGGACCATGGAGCAAGGGAAGAAGGTGGCCTGGTCTGATGAATCACATTTCCTTTTACATCACGTGGATTGCTGAGTGCATGATGAGCGTGGGGAACACATGGCACCAGGATGCACTATGGGAAGAAGGCAAGCCGGCGGAGGCAGTGTGATGCTTTGGGCAATGTTCTGCTGGGAAACCTTGGGTCCTGCCATCCATGTGGATGTTACTTTGCCACGTACCACCTACCTAAGCATTGATGCAGATGGTCTGCATGGTCTTTCATGGAAACGGTATTCCCTGGTGGCTGTGGCCTCTTTCAGCAGGATAATGTGCCCTGCCACAAAGCAAAACCAGTTCAGGAATGGTTTGAGGAGCCCAAAGAGTTTGAGGGGTTGTCTTGGCCTCCAAATTCACCAGATCTCAATCCAATCGAGCATCTGTGGGATGTGCTGAACAAACAAATCTGATCCATGGAGCCCCGACCTCGCAACTTACAGGACTTAAAGGATCTACTGCTAACATCTTGGTGCCAGATACCCAAGCACACCTTCAGGGGTCTAGTGGAGTCCATGCCTTGACGGGTCAGGGCTGTTTTGGCAGCAAAAAGGGGACCAACACAATATTAGGAAGGTGGTCGTAATGTTATGCCTGACCGTTGTAATTAATAAATTAATTAATAAAAACAACAGAAATACTGATTTATTACTTGATGATAAAATGTATTTAATTAATTTAAATTAAAAATAAAATTAAAAGTTTAAATACTTAAATATTTATGTATATATTTAATTTAATAATAATTGTCCACCCATATTCAAACATATCCCAAATTTTGGTAACTTTTTTACTCTTAGCACAAGTGAGCTTTGGAGAAAACTGATACTACAGTGTAGAATATAATATGAATATAAATTAAACACTATTACTTATGGAATTAAAAGAAAGGCAAACCCGCAGCACAAGCTCCCTTTTAATATCCCTCAGCTCTCTGCCTGTTTAAAATAGGAACATAAGTTTAAAAAATCGATGCCACAAGCTCTTCAGCAATGTTAATTTTCTCTTTTTTAACTACATCTCTCTTCTACTCCTCCTCACCCTCCCTCTCTCCCTCCCTCCGTCTGTCTCGCTTTCTCTTATTTTCTCGGCCACCATAGTGCCCACTTTGTCTAAGCAAATTTCACAAATGGCCGCAGCGGGGCGTCTAGATCGCCAAAAGACAAACCAGAATTTTCCGGAGCCACGAGGATCCAGAGAACTCTTATCGCACAGCTTGTACTCAAAATGAGGCATATTACCGCCTGCCCAATGCAATCCTACTCCACTTCCTGTGTATTTTTAACATTTAGCACTATTGTTAACTGGACTTAATGATAATGCTTCAGCCTGTTTGTTGTCTCCTTTAACACTGTGCTGTCGCCAGGAATGGCTCTATCTGATTGGTTGATCCAAGACTCAAAAAGAAAATCAGTTTGAATCAGACTTATTCACTGAATGAATACATGCACACTTATGCATTCTCCATATAAAGTGCTCAAAATGGCACTTTATTTTCATGTTTAATGTATCTACAGTCTTTAATGTATACAGCATAACACTTTGCTGATAATAAGTGGTACGTGTTTGCTAATGCAGATAGTTTTGTTTTGGAGCATCAGAAATTCTCCTGCATTGCCCTGCAGTTCTTTGAAAGGTTGCTAAGCAACTAGTTGTGCAGTTGTGTTATCAATCACTGATGAGCGAAACGAGAGAACAGGAGACGCCCGGAGATGACCTGACAGATAGCCTGAGTGCATTTTGTTTAAGGAAAAATAATTAACAAGAAAGGAGGAAGTGAAATAAGAGGACTTTTTTACACTTGATCACCAAAGATGATACTTAGTGATAGTATATCATTTTGGTATTTTTGAAGAATGAAAATAAAATCTGAATTATTATGCATCAATGCAAGAGGATAAAAAAAATATTTCCATTCATAGTCTGTATAAGTGATTGTTTTGTTATCAGGAAGAGTTTTCACATTTAAAATTCCGTAAATTGACTTTTTCTATTTTAATAGTAATTTTATGCACAAGAACAAAACAAGTGACTGCCTTTATGAGTCATTGACTCATTCCCTCAACTGAATCACTGATTCATACAAGCAGGAAACAAGTGACTCACTTGCAATTCACTGAATCTGTAGGTGCGTTCCATTCGTGGACTGCGAAGTGAACTTCACAGGGTATTCCGCCATCTTAAGTGAGATTCCAGTCCGAAGGGAGTGAACATGTTCAGTTCAAAGGGCACTGCAAACGGCGTAGGGAATAAGGGAACATCGATACATCACTTCACAATGACTGAAGTGGAGAGCGAAAATCACCCAACTGTCATTGTGGGTTGTGCCACCAGTCACAGTATTTATGAATGGTTATGGCAATGAATGTTACATTTGCATATTGTATGAATATGTAAACAAAGTAAAAGTGTTGAGAAGCAGCTGAGGCGCTGTCTTTTTATTTTATTTTACATTATTGACCTCAGGAATGTGTACTATGCAGCTGCTCGTGCTATGAGACCGCTACAATTATTAAGACCATTATTAAGAACACATATTCAGTTAACCAAATCAAAATGTATTCTCATATTGAATGGCAGTTACAGTAGGAAACAACATCAAATCTGTTAATAGTCAATTAAATATATCAGTAGTCTATGCAATAAACTAATAATAGTAGCTAAATTAAACAAATAGACTAATACAATGTTTTGATTATATTTATTAGATGTATACATACTGTGTGTTTTGTGTGTGTGTATATATATACAGTGTTGTGCAAGTTACTTCCAAACTGTAATGCATTATAGATTACTTGTTACTGTCATTTAAAAGTAATTATTTACCCTACAATATTACTGTCTCAGAATTGTAATGCATTACATTAGTCCTGTATTACTTTTGAGTTACTTTCACCAAAATAACTACAGAAGTAGAACTTAATATTCTAAAATTACATAATGTACTTCAGAGCATTTTACATCCAGTAGAAGGCTATACGATGTAGCATAATGACTGTGGGCTATCCAGGCTACTTACTAACAATATAGCATATGATTGGCAAAGTGAAGGCGCAAGACAATGCAAGAAAGGATGACAGACAGAATCACAAACGATCCAAGTCTGTTAAAAGTATGGTAGAGGTAAAGTGATTATCTGGCAATATCTGGGAATAGCTTTGGTCTATTCATACTAGACACAACAGAACTGTAGGCTATGTAAACTCCAATTCCATGACAAGATGCATATTTGTTCTTTTTTTTATTGTTGTCATTATTTTATTCTCTTTGAATTCAAGAGGTTCACTGCACAACACAAAACCGCCGACTATTCTTTGAAACGACAGAGCCTTTAAGCCTTCTTTATTTACAAACTTGGACACCACACGCGGCTATTGACTGACCACGAACAGGTTATAACTTATTTGCATTTTTCATTCGTTAATGTCTCGCGGTCTTGCTGTTTTTTGTTTGTACCGAGTAAAATATTACTGAAAATGTATTAGTGATTCCTTACACTACTGCGTTACAGCAAAACTTAATATGTTACTGTAATGCATTACTTTTGTAACGCGTTACTCCCAACACTGTATATAGTATATATATACACTTCACCTAATATACCATGCTCAGGGAGTAGGGAGCAGTGAACACTGCGCAGGGACCCTGTCAAATGGAATGCACCTATTCACTCAACGTGATAGTTCAGTAAGACTGATTTGTTCTTTATGAGTGAGCCTGGCCTGTTATTCATATTATCATTATAAAAGTACACATTGTAATTGCATATGAAATTTAACACAGATAACATTAAATAAATATTTTTTATCAGGTTAAACTTTGATCATTAGTCACTCAAACCTTTATCTAAAACTCTCACAGTCTGTCGGGCATATCCAACATATTTTGTAGTTTTTTAACACTTTTTTCTCCTGTTTGTAGTTCTGAACTGAATCATCCTCTAAAGCACAACTTGTGGGCAGTATTAGCCTTTATAGTGTGCACGGATCCACACTTCGAAAATCTACCGGAAATATTAAACCATGCGGGGACTTTTGGCATACTCTTGTCATTGAATCCTTCCCTCAACTCAAGCTCTGATTCATGTAGACATGAAACAAGTGACTCATTATTCACTTCATTTGTTCATTCAGTAACACTAATTTGTTCAGAAATGAAACAAGTACTGCGAGATATGCTTTTGAATCGCTCTTGCGGTACTTTGATGTCATACACCAATCGCTCTTCACATCGCCGCTTCAAGTCGAACACACCTAACGTCTTTATAAGCAAAACATTGACTTGCTGACTCAACTGATTTGTTCAAAAAGACTGATCCAGAAACAAAACACATGACTGTCTTTGTGAGCGAATCATTGACTCAATTTGTTTAAAGCACTGGATAATTCAGGAATTAATTATCCAGTCTTTATGAGTGAACCATTTTATAATTTACTTAACTGATTTGTTCAAAGGCATTTTATTTATGTTTTATTTCATTATTCTCTTCATGAGTGAATAATTGAATCATTCTTTCAAACAATTCATTCAAAAACACTTGCTGTGTTCGATATTGCCCCCTATACCCTCATTCACTATTCCCTACATTACTTCACTAATATAGTCCACTTGAAGGAGTGAATGAAAATGAGAGTGCTGGAAGGGCTTCCGCTTTTACATAGTTTGTGCTTGCTGTTTAATAATCATTTGAAACTCAGCAAACTGGCAGCTCCAGTATTAATGAAAATATTTATCTTGAACTCTGTCAATGAAACTAGAATGTATAAACCGTAATTAAACAAATAACAAAAAGGAATTTATAACTGTATGTTGTTACGATGGACCAGCATGGTTTGGATGATTGATTCATCTGCGGGAGCCATCTTGTGGTCAGACGCGGGAATTCATCAGCGCACGACTCTCACAGTGCGTTGAGCATACATCGGTTGTACACTCATTATAGCGGTGCATTGTGGGATTGAATGAGTGCACTCAATAACGTCCACTATGGTTTTGGACACCACTACAAATGGCTGTCCCCTCAAATAGTGCTCTATTTTAGGGTTTAGGGTGCGATTTCGGACACTGATTTGTTCATGAATGAAACAAGTGACTGTTTGAATCAATGAATCAATCAATCAATCTCTCAACTGAAACACTGATTCATTAATTCATTCAAAAACACAGATTCGTTCAGGAACAAAACATTGTATTAAATGATTAACAATTCTATTTTAATTCATTAATAGTGAATAAGTATCAATAATTGCATTGTTAAAGGTGCACTATGTAACTTTTCCGTCCGCTAGAGGTCGCCTATTCAAAACAAAGGCGTAGTTTGATGACCACATGTTTCAGCCCAGAATCCTGGGACATGTGGTCTTCACCTAACAGCTGGTTGAAAAGAATCGGGATGGGACTCAGGCAGAAATAATGTTCATGTATGCGATTATTAATGTTACTGTAGTATAAAGCAGAGCATGACCGAGTGTTGTGAGAGCTGAGCAAGGCCGCTGGAGCGATTGTTAGTAAGACAAACGCAACACACACCTCGCGAGCAGCGGAGTCGCCGGCGCCACTTCTACTTTTCCGGTCATGAGTATGAGGTAACACAGCTCTGTTTATCATATTAGATGCATTTGAGTGTGTTGAAAATTATATTATGACGTTACTCTGTGCGTTCGCTCTGCAGCTGCTATGACATTTGTTGCACACTGCAGTGAGAGTTAAGCGTTTCTGCTAAATAAAACCGCAAACCGAGAGTAACGCAGATATGAAGCAATTGACCGGCAACTTCCTCACACATCCCGGTTCCTTGGTTAAAATAGCAATTTTCTCACGATTTACAAATAGTTGGAAACCTTTGGGATATTGTAAGTACTCAACTGAACAAAATATATAACACTGGCCTAGTGGTTTTTGGATATTTTTCTTTTTTACATAGTGCACCTTTAATATATTTATACATAATTATTACTGTAATATATATACAGTGTGTGTGTATATATATATATATATATATATATATATATATATATATATATATATATATATATATATATATATATATATATATATATATATATATATGAGTGAAGAAAATAAGTATTTGAACACCCTGCTATTTTGCAAGTTCTCCCACTTAGAAATCATGGAGGGGTCTGAAATTGTCATAGTAGGTGCATGTCCACTGTGAGAGACATAATCTATAAACAAAATCCAGAAATCACAATATATGATTTTTTTAACAATTTATTTGTATGATACAGCTGCAAATAAGTATTTGAACACCTGTCTATCAGCTAGAATTCTGACACTCAAAGACCTGTTAGCCTGCCTTTAAAATGTCTACCTCCACTCCATTTATTATCCTAAATTAGATGCACCTGTTTGAGGTCATTAGCTGCATAAAGACACCTGTCCACCCCATACAATCAGTAAGAATCCAACTACTAACATGACCAAGACCAAAGAGTTGTCCAAAGACACTAGAGACAAAATTGTACACCTCCACAAGGCTGGAAAGGGCTACGGGGAAATTGCCAAGCAGCTTGGTGAAAAAAGGTCCACTGTTGGAGCAATCATTAGAAAATGGAAGAAGCTAAACATGCCTGTCAATCTCCCTCGGACTGGGGCTCCATGCAAGATCTCACCTCGTGGGGTCTCAATGATCCTAAGAAAGGTTAGAAATCAGCCCAGAACTACACGGGAGAAGCTGGTCAATGACCTGAAAAGAGCAGGGACCACCGTTTCCAAGGTTACTGTTGGTAATACACTAAGACGTCATGGTTTGAAATCATGCATGGCATGGAAGGTTCCCCTGCTTAAACCAGCACATATCAAGGCCCGTCTTAAGTTTGCCAATGACCATTTGGATGATCCAGAGGAGTCATGGGAGAAAGTCATGTGGTCAGATGAGACCAAAATATAACTTTTTGGTCATAATTCCACTAAACGTGTTTGGAGGAAGAAGAATGATGAGTACCATCCCAAGAACACCATCCCTACTGTGAAGCATGGTAGCATTATACTTTGGGGGTGTTTTTTCTGCACATGGGATAGGGCGACTGCACTGTATTAAGGAGAGGATGACCGGGGCCATGTATTGCGAGATTTTGGTGAAAAACCTCCTTCCCTCAGTTAGAGCATTGAAGATGGGTCGAGGCTGGGTCTTCCAACATGACAATGACCCGAAGCACACAGCCAGGATAACCAAGGAGTGGCTCTGTTAGAAGCATATCAAGGTTCTGGCGTGGCCTAGCCAGTCTCCAGACCTAAACCCAATAGAGAATCTTTGGAGGGAGCTCAAACTCTGTGTTTCTCAGCGACAGGCCAGAAACCTGACTGATCTAGAGAAGATCTGTGTGGAGGAGTGGGCCAAAATCCATCCTGCAGTGTGTGCAAACCTGGTGAAAAACTACAGGAAACATTTGACCTCTGTAATAGCAAACAAAGGCTACTGTACCAAATATTAACATTGATTTTCTCAGGTGTTCAAATACTTTTTTGCAGCTGTATCATACAAATAAATAGTTTCAAAATCATACATTGTGATTTCTGGATTTCTTTTTTAGATTATGTCTCTCACACCTACGATGACAATTTCAGACCCCTCCATGATTTCTAAGTGGGAGAACTTGCAAAATAGCAGGGTGTTCAAATACTTATTTTCCTCACTGTGTATATATATATATATATATATATATATATATATATATATATATATATATATATATATATATATATATATATATATATATATATATATATATATATAAAATCATTTCATACACGTGATTAGTTTCAAAATATTATATAACATTTTATCTTATAATAAATTATATTAATTATATTATATTAATTCAATTATATTAATTTCTTGTTTATTGAATGGTATAAAAGCAAGATAACACTTGCAATCATGCTGTTGGTCAGAATATCAGTGGGTGTGAATTACTGGTGGCGTCGTATCAACGAACAAATCACAACCGAATGCTGATCTTTAGCTCATGTGATATTCTCTAATTAGAAAAAATGTTAAAAAAAACATCTTCCAGATGCAAATGCTTGCGTCAAATACACATGTTCATTATATATGTGTGCAAAGATCCCCAATATTGTATCAGGGACAGTCAGACGATGGCAATATGTGTGCGACAGCGGAATGTAAGGTGTGTAATACAGTGTTAACTGAGTCTCTCTGGGCTCCGCGCTGCTCTGAGACTCGGGATGATGATTCACACAGTGTGACTCATTCAGCTGGAACATTCCGGTGAATTCTGGCATAAAGGAGCAGCGTGCCCAACAGGTTTACAACAAGCAGATCTGGGATCGATTGCGCTTTATATTTAGTCACGGTGACAAAAGATAGGATGGAGGGGGGCTGTATTTTTAGCTTTATTTTTGCCGGTCATGTCTCAATCCATTAGCGAAGATATCTGTGACCCTTTCGAAATGATCACTGATTTATAGGTGATTCCTCATCTTTGAGTTTTTCCATCAGAGATTCTTGTATTGTGTTCCAGTGCTCTCAACTCCTACTCCCAATCCCATGGATTATCTGGCCCTTTTGTGTAGTGAAATTGCAGATATCTCTTTCTTAGTGAGTTTGGTGTATCCAGTCACAGCAGGAAGATTCCAGTTTTAAAGTTTTGTGATAGTGTCATGCTGTAAACTTGGTGAAAAGACACACCGAAATGGACAAACGAGAAGGAGACCTCATTGTCTTCTGCTTTAATCTATTTTTTCTCTATCAAAGGACAGCTCTCTCACAGTCTACCCATAATGCATTGCGATTCATTCCGCCCTCACCCATCGCATTATTATCCAAAGCTATTTGAAGCGTATTTGTTAGAGCTGTTATATTTTGAAACACAATGTTCCAAGTCGAAGTTGAAGCATGCTGTCTAATTTTCTCTAAAGAAATCACTGGATTCTAAACTGCAAATGTATAATTTGGCTCTAGTGGCACAGAACAGAAGTGCAGTTTGCAGTTTGCTGACTTTCTCAAAGTATGGTGTGAGTTTAGTGCAGGACTGCCTATTTGTTCAACCAATGGCTGTTGGGGAAAGTGAAATTTGTGAACAGTTATTTTTGCAGTTCTGTTCGGTGCAGCCATTGGTGTAGAACTTATTCTTCCAGTTTGTCAAGATAAAGGGTATGTTTACACAACCCTGTTTTCAGCTGAAAACGGAAAACATTTTATGCGTTTATTTAAAAGACAACTGCATTTTGGGGGACTGAAAATGCAAGGTTTTTAAAATGTCTCTGTGAACAACAAAAACACGAATCTGTGAAAACGGTGATGTCATGTGCATGCGTGTTACATGTTCACACATGCGTATTACGTGTTCTCGGGGTGTTTCTCGACAAATCGAAATCTCCAACTACTGGCCTGGCATGCATAATACAGCGGCGGCAGTGGCTCAGTGGTTCATGTAGGTTGTCTACAAACCGGAAGGTTGGTGGTTCAATCCCCGGTTCCACCTGACCAAGTGTCGAGGTGTCCATGAGCAAGACACCTAACCCCAGCTGCTCCCGACGAGCTGGATGGCACCTTGCATGGCTGACACCTCTGTCAGTGTATGAATGGGTGAATGTGAGGCAAGCGCTTTAAAAAGCGTTGTAAAGCGCTTTGGATGACCATGGGTCTGTTGAAAGCGCTATATAAATGCAGTCCATTTACCATTACATCCTTTCTGTCAGGACCACTATCGTCAAAGTTGATTGACAATTAGCATACAATTTGGATTGGCGGTATGGTTCTGTTCTGGGCAAGAACTCCCTACGAATCCGTACAGCCTAGCATGGATAAGAGCAGGGAGAGCAGTGATACACCCCCCTAAGGATAAACAGAACAGAACCAACTTAATGTATTGCAGATATCATTAATGTACATATTTAAATGTACAACAAAATTCGGGAATTTAGTCTGATTCAAGGGGAATCAGAATGTCAAATCCTGACTGGACGAGAGGAGGAGCTGGGGATAGGGAGGGTAAATGAGCTCTGGAGAAATGTGATAGCTGCTGATAGTATTGAAGGAACTTATATATGCATGCTGTGATGGACGTCGTATTTGTATTCCAATGTTATCACCTGTTTTTAGTACATTGTTGTCGTGTAAACACAAGGTTTTGAAGGCAATCCTCTCGGACACACTGAAGCTCGATTTTTCTTTTTATCACTATAATTTTTACATGGAATGCAAGATAAATGCAAATTTAAAACATTTCTACATACATATAATTTTACATTTAAAATATAAATTTCAAACACTACATTTTTGTTGTTTTAACTTAAAAAAGTAAGCTACCTGATTGTCTTAAAATTTAAAGTTGAAATCAAAAGTAATACAATGAAGGAGATTGGTTTAATAAATAGAAACTCTAAATATTATCTTAACCACATTAATTATCTAAGTTAATTTGACAAAATATAAAAAAGTAAAGTAAAAATGTAATTTTTTTTTTTTACAATGTACAAAGTAAACATTCTGTAATAAAATAAGAACAAATAATCAAATATAAGATATAGCACAAATAAACACAACAGGACAAAGATGCAAATTAAATAAACAGGTTTTTTTTTTCTCAGGTAGATCTAACAGTAGTTAAATACAGATTAGATAGATTATGTACAGAAATTGAATAAAGTAATCAAATGTAAACACTGATTTAATAGATTAATCTTTATTAAAGTTACAGTACAAAAGTTATTCAGTCAAGGGCATTGAGTGATTTTTTTTCAGTGAGTCGGATCCAATATGCTGATACTGTACACATCCGTTTTATTTATTGACTGTTTACATTTACTTAACACATAACCGACTATGTTTACTAGGATACTCGCCAAGGCATTTTACATACATTTTGTATGAAATTGACATTTGAAGTGCTGGAAAAATGTTGCTTGTGTCCAATTACAGACACAGTGTTTCTTATTCCAATGTTCCCATTAGCTTCATCTTTATTGCAATCAATAAAACTGGTTTATTGGCAAAATTAGATAAGTGTCATAACTGCGTTAAAATATAAACACGACATTGATGTTTTTGTGTCCATGTGCAGTGAGTGTAGAATGACAGCTAACATTTCATGTTAGCCCAAGTTGGCTCATCAGAAACCAGGAAGTAACCGTGCATATGATCAATTCAATTATCAATTATAATTGATCAGTTATGATCAGTATGCTTCGAATGTACAGTTTGTACACACAAAACTTCTCAAACAGAAGTTTTCGCTTCTTCTTGCGCTTGAATGTTTAAATTGGCAAGGCTTAAAAACGTGTGCAAATGCTAAACTTTCATGACGACACAGCACTGGTCTGATCATATGCTTAATATATTTTTTGCTTCTAACTCAATTACAGGCGTCTGTAATTGTACAATTTATTAGCCATTGGCTAATTAAAGACATTTTTTTAGTCGCCTCTTATGAAATTTGGTCGCATTTCTGAGTAATTTACTAACATTGTAGAGGGTTGGAAGATGACTTTAGAGGTTTTCTGTGGCATCATGGGCCCTATTATACACCCGGCGCATTGCGACAGCAGGCACGACGCAAGTGTTTTTTGCTAGTTTCAGCCCGGCGCAGTTATCATCAAGGCCAGCGCCACGTTGTTTAAATAGCACTCACGGCCATCAGTTCGCCAATTGGCGTGCTGGTCTGAAAACAAGGTGTGTTCAGGCGCATTGTTAGCCTGAATCGACCAACCAAAACCTGGTCAAAAGTCAATTGAACAGTATTTTATTTATTTTTGTTATTTAAAGGGCGCGTTAGTAATATGCGCCTATAGGCAGGTGCACAACTTGCGTACACTCTGCTTATAACACCCTCACAGCAGCGGTAACTTGTTTTTTGTCATTGATGCAAAAGTAATAAAATACAAAGTATTAGTGTTATAAATGTACATCATTTTTTTTCAAAATGAAAAATGTATGATATTGATGATATGATATTGAACTTTTCCTGGGTTAAATTATATTTTCTTGCATTCATTAATATATATGTGTGCTTATATAAGTATTAGGATGTAAGTTATTAACTTTAATAAGTAAGTTATTAAAAATTTCACATTTAAAGAAATCTAGTGTTTGATCATGTCTAAATATTTATTCAAATGCAAAACCTAAAAATAAGTAAGAAGTTATGATCTGCAATACTTTTTTGAGCAACCAGACTAGATACATGTATATATATATATATATTAAAGAGCCATATAAGCACCTAGTGGGTAAACCATGGCTTTACAAATGAAAATGATTATTTTTCCAGCCACAAAATGACTCTAATTTGCCTCTTTGCATTGGAATTCTCTATTTTAACCTTAATTACTATACTAATTGTGAAATAAATAATAATAAAAAATATTTCAAGTGGTCATTAATGGACCATAATTATTGCACAAATAGTAGGCCTATTTAGTACCAAAAGAAATCCTCAAAATATTCAATAAATATTATTAAACTAAAATATAGAACATTTATTTAATTGAAAAATAGTTAAGGTGTGGTCACATTTGACCACCAATGAGTATGAGTGTGACCAATTAGTAAGCAATGAGGGCTATATAGAAGACAAACATTAACATTAATGTTAACAATGTTGCATCTCCATCACTCTCCATAATAAAATTATCCTGTAAATATGATTGACGTAATAAAAAATTCCTGCAAATACCTGTATAGTAAAACTGTTGTGTATCCTCTTAAGCCATTCAAATGCATTGACAGAGCACTGGTTTGTTTAGAAGTTCCTTTTAGAAAGCCTTCATTACTTTAGGGCAGCAACATGTGCCTAATCACACTATGATTTAGGTGGCGCATGGCAGTTTTGTCTGAACATTGTCAGCTTGCCAAGTCGCCACATTTGCCTCGTATTGCAGTGAAATTAGAGTGGTCGTGAAAAATGTTTGAGCCTATCATGTCAGTGGTGTTTGCTGAGGAATGTACTTAGAGATGTTAGAACATGAATGATAGCTCAAATCATCAAGTGATTGTTTTTTTTAGCATAGTGTAAATAGAAACTAGATTCTATTTACACTAAGTAAAAATAGCATATTTTTTTTAGCTACAGATGCTATTTACAGTTTAAATAGTGATATATTCTATTTACTATATTCTATTTATTCAAACAAGTTTCAGAATGTTTTTTTTTTTTTCCGAGAATGGCCTTGTGTGACGTCAAAATGGGTGGAATTCCTTGTATGGGCGAGAGCACACCCATCAATGTGCTGCTTCATTCAGGTTACGAGAGCTGTCGGCATCGCTTTGTTTTTAGACCACAAAATCAACAGTCACTAAAGAAGTGTGTTTCTGGTTGTGAGGGAAAGATAACCTTGTTCAGCTTCCCAAATAACCCAGCGCTAAGGAAACGTTATTGGATGCAGTTTGTCTTTCCGGAGCAGCAACGGAGTTCTGCAAGTGTGTTTGTTTGTTCCCTGTCATGAGTCGAAACTGCATCAAATGTCGGTGCTTTGCTAGCAATCGGCACGTAAGTGAACCACGTGACCGCGCACCGCTGGGAGATGAGAGCATGTCGCAACTGTTTTTCAACGCCTCTGGCTTTAACTGTTATGCCACATTAGCGCCAAAACGCTATTTATTGTTTGAATTTCGTATTCAATTTTAAAAACTTAGCCTTTCATATCTCCGGTTTGGCGTGAGATTTAAATATGTGGCGGCCAGTGTTGATTCTGTGGTGCACCACCACAAATTAGTCTATGTGTGGGAAACACTGAGATCTGACTCTGATTGGTTTATTTATTGTTTATTGCCCAAAACACACACATGACTCATTAAGATGCTAGTAGGTACAACCCTTTTAGACCATGCGCCTGGCACTGCAACCATTTTTTCTGTCGATAAACTAGCAAAAGTGGATTCGAACACGCCCAAAGTGAACATGCGCTTCAGACCATGCGCTTAGATTGTTAAAATAGGGCCCTAAGTGTTTTATGACATTGTTGTCCTTTTACCATACCACTTTAGGATGGACTCACTTTTTGTCACTTATCTCAACTCATCCTCATCCGTACTGACACAGCCACAGACTGACTGGTCCTTCATAACAATATGGCTGCACAGATGCCTCGCTCAGCTAGTGTGGCTTCTGGCGGATCTCTCGCTGTTTTCATGGACTCACACAATTTGTAATGCCTATCCATGAGTGAGAATATCAGCCTCACGATCTGACAAAGCCTTCCTGGAATCCATATTTAAACAATCTGATAGCTGCACCTGGACTAAAAATTAGAGATTGTGGGAGATTGATTCATTACTTTAGGGCAGCAACATGTGCCTAATCACACTATGATTTAGGTGGCGCATGGCAGTTTTGTCTGAACATTGTCAGCTTGCCAAGTCGCCACATTTGCCTCGTATTGCAGTGAAATTAGAGTGGTCGTGAAAAATGTTTGAGCCTATCATGTCAGTGGTGTTTGCTGAGGAATGTACTTAGAGATGTTAGAACATGAATGATACCTCAAATCATCAAGTGATTGGATTTTTTAGCATAGTGTAAATAGAAACTAGATTCTATTTACACTAAGTAAAAATAGCATATTTTTTTAGCTACAGATGCTATTTACAGTTTAAATAGTGATATATTCTATTTACTATATTCTATTTATTCAAACAAGTTTCAGAATGTTTTTTTTTTTTCCGAGTATGGCCCTGTGTGACGTCAAAATGGGTGGAATTCCTTGTATGGGCGAGAGCACACCCATCAATGTGCTGCTTCATTCAGGTTACGAGAGCTGTCGGCATCGCTTTGTTTTTAGACCACAAAATCAACAGTCACTAAAGAAGTGTGTTTCTGGTTGTGAGGGAAAGATAACCTTGTTCAGCTTCCCAAATAACCCAGCGCTAAGGAAACGTTATTGGATGCAGTTTGTCTTTCCGGAGCAGCAACGGAGTTCTGCAAGTGTGTTTGTTTGTTCCCTGTCATGAGTCGAAACTGCATCAAATGTCGGTGCTTTGCTAGCAATCGGCACGTAAGTGCATATAATGTTAACAATGCGACCGTATAGTGAATAGAAAGTTATCCAGGGAGGGATAATGCCACAAATGTATTTTGAGATATGAAGGATGCAATGCTACTCTATAGGTACTCAAGATTAAGGGTGCGTTCACACTTGTCATGTTTGGTTCGATTAAAACAAACCCTGGTCAGCTGATTTGACGACAAAGATCAGTGTATCCAAAATGAGTAGAGGGCAAACGTGGAGCAACGAGGAGGTAAAGTGCCTCATCAATATATGCAGATCTTCGTTTCTGCATACAACAGAGGAAATCTTGGTGCTGTTTTGAATGTTTTTAACATTTTATGAGCTCTTTGTGAGTTCTCAACTGGTAAAAATAAAACCATATGTACAGGCATAAAATGATCGCGTTTAAAGTTGAACTATGTAAGATTTTTGCAGTAAAATATCCAAAAACCACTAGGCCAGTGTTAAATATTTTGTTCAGTTGAGTACTTAGAATATCCCAAATGTTTTCAACTATTTGTAAATCGTGAGAAATTGCTATTTTAACCAAGGAACCGGGACATGTGAGCTATGCGTTTGAGGGAGTCGCCTGTCGATTGCGTCATATCTGCGTTACCCTCGGTTTCCGAGGGTAGAAACACTGTACTCTCTCTCACTGCAGTGTGAACAAGTGTCATAGCCGCCAAGCGAACGTCATAACTTCCTTTTCAACACACTCAGATCTAATACGATAAACAGAGTTCACTGAGATGAAGTGGCGCCGACAACCGTGTCATAATAAAAGTCCCGCCGGCGACTATGCCATAATAACAGTCCCGCTCCTCAATCGCTCCTACGGCCTTGCTCAGCTCCACAACACTCGGTCCTGCTCTGCTTCATACTACAGTAATGTTAATAATTGCATCCATGAACATGATTTCTGCCCGAGTCCTATCCTGACTCTTTTCCACCGGCTGTGAGGTGAAGACCACATGTCCCAAGATTCTGCGCTCAAACGTGGCGTCATCAAACTACGCCTTTGTTTTGAACAGGCGACCTCTAGTGGATGGAAAAGTTTAATCCAGCACACAGCATTGTTTTGAATGTTCGGTAAGCAAGCTCCGTCGCGAAATATACGTCATAAAAGCCGACCAATCAGGTTGTGACGTATCCCTATGCCTTTGGTTCGGTAACTTTAGGTTTGCTGTTAAAAATGCCAGTTTGAACGCTAAGCGGACCAGGACTATATGTTTTGTTTTTGTTTTTTGGTCTGGACCAAACGAACCAAAGTGTGAACGCACCCTAACATGAGATTGGCTGAAACTGTGTGTGTTATTAAAAACCCTTTAAATAATGATATATTCTATTTACACTATGTAAAAATAGCAGTTTTCTTTGCATTAAGTGTAATAGTTAGATGATATTTATACTTATAAGTTGTGGCAGATACTATTTGAACCTCAGTATTGTTGTACATTGAACGGTATACAATAATAGCATAGTAAATTATTATATTTATTTCAATTATTAAATGGATGCCGCCTTATTGGGACATTAAAGCCTTACCTATCAGATCTGATAAGTGAAGTGAAAAGGGAGTAGAGCGAATTCGTCAAAAGGCCGCCCAATCCCGTGTCTTCCATAATTTTGTCTGGCCCAACCAGACAGAAATGTTAGCATTTGCCAACAAGGTGTGTAAATTGATTATTTTGGACATAATTAACCAGTATTGATCCATATCTTGCGCCATCCATATTTTTGGATATTTATTATAGATACTCCCCTATTTTTACATTTAGACTACCGTTATCATCATCTAACGCTCACTGAAAGTGAACCTGATTACTGATACTGATTCAGTAAGAAGGCTAGTGCTCCTCTATGGATTCGCTCTCATCCCTGTCAGCTAAAGACAGCATGTTTGGGAGGCACGGCTCTGGAAAGCAAACTGGCAGTGGTTTCCTCCAATGGCAAGCATCCCTGGCATGCCTCTGCGTTTCTTCGGAGACGGTGAGGGAGGGAAGCGCGCCTGTGTGTGCGTGTGGGCTGCCGAGAGCTTCACACAGCGCTAGTTAGGTAACTCCAATACAATGAGGGAAAGAAAGGCAAGACTTCAGGAAGAGGGAACGCAATCACATGCGCTGTCCAAAATAGATTTGCGATAAATTAGAGTGTGCAAGAGAGGGAGAGCTTCTACATGTATACTGCACGCTCCTCTGGAAAGCGTGTGCTCCTGGTTGACGTGGGTGGCAACGTGTGTCTGATTGCGCGTGTGATAGAGAGAGAGCGAGAGAGAGAGAGAGGGGGAGAGACCGGTTGCAGAGGAAGAGGGATCGAGGTGTTTGACAGCCTATGATTTCTGCATGTTTAGAGCGGCTGCACGGGAGCATTTTGAGAAGAGACATGTCGGTCTGTAGCGGTAAGTAATTTGAGACCATATAGTGCATTGATGCAGATTGCGAGGTATGCTGGTCTTGTTAGACAGTGTAGATATTGTTCTTGTAGTTGTTTCAGTTGCGTTCAGGCCCTCAGGTAGAACCGGGGTTACGACCTTAGAGCATGATGCTTTCTGAGGGTTATTGTGGTACATGAGCGTTTGTCGTTTGTTGCGATCTCTTCTATTCTTAATTCCACTTTTGTATGAAAAATAGAGCATTTTGCTAAGTGAATGCCCAGTATTCGCTAATATTCAAGTCTTTTGTGATTGTTTCATAAAATGTGTTGAAGTGGATATGTAGTTTTTTTGCTCTTTGCTGACAAATGACCATTCTGTCATTCTGTCATTTACCCTCATGCCTTTGTAAACCTGGCTGTTCTTTTCCATATAATTAAAGTCATATGGATTCCATGTGTATGTATATCCATGGACATGTATACATCCCTGACAGTCCCAGTCCATGGATCCCAATTCCATAGACTGGGACTGTCAAGTCTAAAAAACAGACACAAGTTTAGTCTGATTCATGAACAACTGACTCAGTTCACTTAATGCAAGGTAGGGGTGATGAAAAATCAATAATTAATTAAATCATAAAAATGTCAAATAAATAACTGTAAAATAATCACTTACTCAAAAAGATGAAATATTTAATTTGTTTACTTGACCATTTACTGACATCAGAGAATCGCGAACATGCAAATGATTTTAACAAATAAATATTTTAGGGCAAAGGGGTTCAGTGGAAAAAAAGTTTGGCAATCACTGATTTAATGGATAATTCAAAAAGATGAGTTAACTGATCTAATCAATCTGATGAATCCTTTACGGAACTGAATACATTGGCTGAATCTACTGGTTACTGAATCACCCTCTGACTGACTTAGAAGAACACAAGGATGGGGTTTTTTTGGGTGAGCTGTCCCTTTAAGAGCTTTTTACATTTATTAATTTAGCCGAAGCTTTTATCCAAAGTGTCTTGTGGTTGCACAGGTTAGAAGCTCCTTCTCCTCATGTTTCCAAGATACTGTTAAGCAGAAGATAGAGTATCACTTTAACGTGTTTATGGCTACTGGAGGTGGAAAGATGTTTCACCTTCTTCAGGTTCCTGGACTGGATCTTTAGCTTAGACACATTGGGACATCTGATTCATGGTGCATTCGTTTCATTTCATTGAACATATTTAAAGACTCTTTTGTCTTATTTTTTGTTCTCAACGTTCACACTCAGAAGTGTTCCCAGAAGTCCCCACTTGACATTTCACGATTTATTTTATGTGTCAAATGTGATTGTGTGTGTGCACTCTATTGCCAAAAGTATTGGGACACCCCTCCAAATTGAATCCACATTCAATTTAAGTGTTCCAAACACTTCCATTGCCACAGGTGTTTACAATCAAGCACCTAGGCATGCAGACTGCTTCTACAAACATTTGTGAAAGAATGGGTTGCTCTCAGGAGCTCAGTGAATTGGTACATGGTACATTGATAGGTTGCCACCTGTGCAATAAGTCAATTCGTGAAATTTCCTCGCTACTTAATATTCTTCAGTCAACTGTTAGTGGTATTATAACAAAGTGGAAGCAATTGGGAACAATAGCAATTCAGTCACAAAGTGGTAGGCCACGTAAAATCACAGAGCAGGGTCAGCACATGCTGAGGCTCAACATGCGCAGAAGTCGCTGACTTTCTGCAGAGTCAATAACTACAGACCTACAAACTTCGTGTGGCCTTCAGATTAGCTCAAGAACAGTGCGTAGAGCTTCATGGAATGGGTTTCCATGACCGAACAGCTGCATCTAAGCCTTACATTACCAAGTGCAACGCAAAGAAATTTCAAATCAACTACAACAGTTTTTTTTTTGCACGTCTCTGAACAGTTTGTTGCATGTTTTCTCTTTGCAAAATCCCCACAATACCGTCTGACCTTCCCATATGGTCTGTCATTTCCACCACCCTTTGTTGACCCAGAGCAAAGACACGCAAACACACACTGACTGACTGACAGTCATGCTTGGCAGCGTGGAACTGTGAGGGAAGTGAGATTGCGTACCCTGAGCAAAGGTCATGCCGGGCCATGAGAGGTTTGACGCTAGCGTGTTAGCCAGTTAGTGCACACACACACTCTCTTATATCCAATGCACAATCTACCTAATACCTCCACAGCTTATTCACGTACATGGTCTTTTTGAGCCATTTTGAAACATTTTAAGCTAGTTGACTGTGTTAACATGATACTATAGTGCTAATAATCATATCAAAGAGCTGAAGCTTTTCAGGCAGGACCCTGGAGTATTAACCGAAAAAATAGCAAAACAGTCATACTGTTTGAAAGTGATTAAAACCTTCAACCCTGAAGTTAATGTAGCATTTCAGTCTCAGATGTGGTGGCTTTCTCATGAGTTAGACATTAAATGAAGCATTCAGACAAGATAAACTGTCTTTTTCTTTAAAGGACTTAAGTGAGAGTCTTGTTACTTTGCATTAGTATTGTCATTTGGGGCTTTCGCTCCGGAGGAACCTTTTCTTAAACCCCGTTTCCACCGAAATTACCCGGAACAATTTGTACCAGGAACTTTTTTTACAGGAACTTTTTTTCCCCCAGACCTGCTGCTGTCTACGTTTCCACTGCGGTCTGAAGTACCGAGAAGATTAGGCAAATTAGTCCGGTGACTGCTCCTCCCAGTCAGCAACGGACAGTAATAATTTTTGTGCGACACTGTCTGCAACAATAACAAGTGGAGGAGATGCAAGCAGCGCTGCTTTTGCTGGTTATATATTGGTTTACTAAAGAGGTCATTAACGGCAGAAAAGAGACGAGCACTGATACTATAGCGTATTCTGAAAGCTCGTAAAGCTAGATTTAAAATATGACAATGTTATCATCAGCTATTACGGACATTGACCGTGCAATGGCTGAGACGAACGCGCGCCATCGGACAGAAAGAGCGAGACTGATATTTACTGAATGCTGAACAATCCTCAAAAAATACTTTTAAAAATGCCGGTTGAAATAAAATGCTGCGTGAGCTCAACCAATCAGCATGTTCAGCGCCCAAGTCCCACCCCCGAAAGTTCCTGAACTTTGAAAAAGTACCACCTCGGGAGCAGGGCCGCTCGGAGGGGGAAATATTTACCCGGAACTTCATTTAGACCCTGGTTCCTGCGGTCGAAACACACCGAGTACCACCCCAAAGTTCCTAGTTCCTGGGGAAGGTTCCTGCGGTGGATACGCGGCTATAGTTCCTAAGACCAATGGTGAAAGTACCCGCTTTTTGGCGTGTTCGCACCACAGGAACGATTTTAGTTCTTTTGGGGAACTAATTTAGCTCCTACTTCAGAGTAGGGTCTAACCCAGCACAATAGGAACTACCAGTGATGTAAATGTACGCCGATTGGTTGAACGCATGCAAAACATTAAAAAAAGCCGTCTACACACACAGATTATAGGCTATATATTTACTCCAGGAACTTACTCTAAGAACATGGAAAACAGTGATAGATGAACCTCTTAACCTTTACTTTGAGGGAACCAAGCGAAACGTTATTATGTATTTCTGCTCAGCTAGCAACATTTAGCATCAACCATGTGGCAAACGCTAATACTTTTTCATATACTGTCTACTTTCTTTGTATAACAGTTATATCTAATAATATATTAGACAGGACTGTTAAACAGATAATAAACTACTGAAACGGAGATTGTGAGAGCTGTATGCTCAGGCTCTGGTGTTCTTAGCACTGTCAGAATAAAAGAATAAATGTCACAACCACAAGCGCGGCTTACGTCACTTAAGAGTTCCTGCGGGCGGTGCGAATGCAACCAGGAAAATGGCCCTAGGGGAACATTTAGTTATCGGGGAACCACCCTGATGGCTAGTTCCTATAACTAAGTTCCTAGAACCACCCGGTGCGAAACCCCCTGTAGTATAAGTTGCGTAATATATATATATATATATATATATATATATATATATATATATATATATATATATATATATATATATATATATACAGTGAGGAAAATAACTATTTGAACACCCTGCTATTTTGCAAATTCTCCCACTTAGAATTCATGGAGGGGTCTGAAATTGTCATCGTAGGTGCATGAGTGCACTGTGAGAGACATAATCTAAAAAAAAATCCAGAAATCACAATGTATGATTTTTAAACTATTTTGTTTGTATGATACAGCTGCAAATAAGTATTTGAACACCTGAGAAAATCAATGTTAATATTTGGTACAGTAGACTTTCTTTGCAATTACAGAGGTCAAACGTTTCCTGTAGTTTTTCACCAGGTTTGCACACACTGCAGGAGGGATTTTGGCCCACTCCTCCACACAGATCTTCTCTAGATCAGTCAGGTTTCTGGCCTGTCGCTGAGAAACACAGAGTTTGAGCTCCCTCCAAAGATTCTCTATTGGGTTTAGGTCTGGAGACTGGCTAGGCCACGCCAGAACCTTGATATGCTTCTTACAGAGCCACTCCTTGGTTATCCTGGCTGAGTGCTTCAGGTCATTGTCATCTTGGAAGACCCAGCCTCGACCCATCTTCAATGCTCTAACTGAGTGAAGGAGGTTGTTCCCCAAAATCTCGCAATACATGGCCCCGGTCATCCTCTCCTTAATACAGTGCAGTCGCCCTGTCCCATGTGCAGAAAAACACCCCCAAAGCATGATGCTACCACCCCCATGCTTCACAGTAGGGATGGTGTTCTTGGTATGGTACTCATCATTCTTCTTCCTCCAAACACGTTTGGTGGAATTATGACCAAAAAGTTTTGGTCTCATCTGACCACATAACTTTCTCCCATGACTCCTCTGGATCATCCAAATGGTCATTGGCAAACTTAAGACGGGCCTTGACATGTGCTGGTTTAAGCAGGGAACCTTCCGTGCCATGCATGATTTCAAACCATGACGTCTTAGTGTATTACCAACAGTAACCTTGGAAACGGTGGTCCCAGCTCTTCAGGTCATTGACCAGCTCCTCCCGTGTAGTTCTGGGCTGATTTCTCACCTTTCTTAGGATCATTGAGACCCCACGAGGTGAGATCTTGCATGGAGCCCCAGTCTGAGGGAGATTGACAGTCATGTTTAGCTTCTTCCATTTTCTAATGATTGCTCCAACAGTGGACCTTTTTCCACCAAGCTGCTTGGCAATTTCCCCGTAGCCCTTTCCAGCCTTGTGGAGGTGTACAATTTTGTCTCTAGTGTCTTTGGACAGCTCTTTGGTCTTGGCCATGTTAGTAGTTGGATTCTTACTGATTGTATGGGGTGGACAGGTGTCTTTATGCAGCTAACGACCTCAAACAGGTGCATCTAATTTAGGATAATAAATGGAGTGGAGGTAGACATTTTAAAGGCAGGCTAACAGGTCTTTGAGGGTCAGAATTCTAGCTGATAGACAGGTGTTCAAATACTTATTTGCAGCTGTATCATACAAATAAATAGTTAAAAAATCATATATTGTGATTTATTTTTTAAGATTATGTTTCTCACAGTGGACATGCACCTATGATGACAATTTCAGACCCCTACATGATTTCCAAGTGGGAGAACTTGCAAAATAGCAGGGTGTTCAAATACTTATTTTCCTCACTATATATATATATATATATATATATATATATATATATATATATATATATATATATATATATATATATATATATATATATATATATATATATATATATATATATATATATATATATATATATTTTTTTTTTTTTTTTTTTTTTTTTTACGCCTGCTAGCATGTTCTTAGCTAATAGCCTGACTAAGATTACCGTTTTCCATCTGTTTTCTTTCCCGTAACCTGAACATCAAATGTGTGGTTAGAGAAGAGCCCCTGTGTGTGGGGCGAGATGAGTCTAGCGCAGGTGAGCATTAGCATTAGCACCCGAAGGATCAGCAGTGACTGTACAGAGTGTGGGCGAAACAGTGTGAGTCACACTCCATCACTGACTGAAGAGTCTCAAATGGAGGACATAGAAAGCTAATAAATGGCTTTTTCATGGTCTACAAATTCATGTGTTGTATAATATGTCCATTTCCTGTTAGACAAACATTAAATTAGAATTTTTTGTTTGTTTTTAGCACTAGCTTCTTTAATACTTTCTATAAAATGTCCACTGCAAACATTATTCCATGCTGACTAGCATATGCTATGTTTTTTTTTTTTTTTTTTTTTGCATATTCTGCTGCAATGTGGTAACTCTTGAGTATCTAGCAATGATTAAATGCCACCAAACTGATAAACCTTGATCCTGTGATTGGTTCTTCCTCAGAAGCGCTCATTGTATTCACAAAATAGTCTCGTAAAATAAAAGCCAGAGATGAACTTGATAGTTTTGTGTTCTCCTGAGAGCTAATGGTCATAATGGGTCATTTAACCAGCTAAACATACAAAGCTTTAATGAGAAATGCTTTGAAGCTATTCGAAGGTACATTGCTCTCTATGACTTCAGTGGGAGGTGAGAGCAGTAAATAGAGCGTATGACTGGTCTTAATATGGCTTAATATCGCCTTTATGGCTGGTGTTGAATATGTGTTCTTATATAGAATTAAGTCCTGTCCTACTTTCCACTTCCCCATCCTATTATATTTATATATGATTGTAATTTGTATTTGATTGTAATTATCATTTTTATATTGAGTTACTATGTTATCTTAATTGAGTTTTATGTACTTATGTACTATGCATTTTTTCATAATATACACCGATCAGACATAATATTATGACCACCTTCGTAATATTGTGTTGGTCCCCCTATTGCTGCCAAAACAGCCCTGACCCATCAAGGCAGGAACTCCACTAGACCCCTGAAGGTGTGCTGTGGTATCAGGCACCAAGATGTTAGCAGCAGATCCTTTAAGTATTTTAAGTTGTGAGGTGGGGCCTCAATTAATCGGATTTGTTTGTTCAGCACATCCCACAGATGCTCGATTGGATTGAGATCTGGGGAATTTGGAGGCCAAGTCAACACCTCAAACTCGTTGTTGTGCTCCTCTAACCATTCCTGAACCAGTTTTGCTTTGTGGCAGGGCACATTATCCTGCTGAAAGAGGCCACAGCCACCAGGGAATACTGTTTCCCTGAAAGGGTGTACATGGTCTGCATCAATGCTTAGGTAGGTGGTACATGTTAAAGTAACATCCACATGGATAGCAGGTTTCCCAGCAGAACATTGCCCAAAGCATCACACTGCCGCCGCCGGCTTGCCTACTTCCCATTGTGCATCCTGGTGCCATGTGTTCCCCAGGTAAGCGACGCACATGCACTCAACCATCCACCTGATGTAAAAGAAAACGTGATTCATCAGACCAGGTCACCTTCTTTCATTGCTATGTGGTCCAGTTCTGATGCTCACATGCCCACTGTTGGCGCTTTCTGCGGTGGACAGGGGTCAGTATGGGCACCCCGACTGGTCTGCGGCTATGCAGCCCCATACGCAACAAACTGAGATGCACTGTGTATTCTGATACCTTTATATCAAAAACAAAATTAACTTCTTGATCAATTTGAGCTACGTTAGCTTGTCTGTTTGATCGGACCACACAAGCATCAATGAGCCTTAGACGCCTGGCCGGTTCACCACTATTGCTTCCTTGGACCACTTTTGATAGATACTGACCACTGCAGACCGGGAACACCCCACAAGAGCTGCAGTTTTGGAGATGTTCTGACCCAGTCATCTAGCCATCACAAATAGGCCCTTGTCAAACTCACTCAAATCCTTACACTTGCCCATTTTTCCTGTTTCTAACACATCAACTTTGAGGACAAAATGTTCACTTTCTGCCTAATATATCCCACCCAGTAACAGGTGCTTTGATGAAGAAATAATCCATGTTATCCATAATGTTATGCCTGATCAATGTGTATATACAGAATATATAAAATAAATATATTATATAAAAATATATATATAATATATAATATACACTCACCTAAAGGATTATTAGGAACACCTGTTCAATTTCTCATTAATGCAATTATCTAATCAACCAATCACATGGCAGTTGCTTCAATGCATTTAGGGGTGTGGTCCTGGTCAAGACAATCTCCTGAACTCCAAACTGAATGTTAGAATGGAAAAGAAAGGTGATTTAAGCAATTTGAGCGTGGCATGGTTGTTGGTGCCAGACGGGCCGGTCTGAGTATTTCACAATCTGCTCAGTAACTGGGATTTTCACGCGCAACCATTTCTAGGGTTTACAAAGAATGGTGTGAAAAGGGAAAAACATCCAGTATGCGGCAGTCCTGTGGGCGAAAATGCCTTGTTGATGCTAGAGGTCAGAGGAGAATGGGCTGACTGATTCAAGCTGATAGAAGAGCAACTTTGACTGAAATAACCACTCGTTACAACCGAGGTATGCAGCAAAGCATTTGTGAAGCCACAACACGCACAACCTTGAGGCAGATGGGCTACAACAGCAGAAGACCCCACCGGGTACCACTCATCTCCACTACAAATAGGAAAAAGAGGCTACAATTTGCACGAGCTCACCAAAATTGGACAGTTGAAGACTGGAAAAATGTTGCCTGGTCTGATGAGTCTCGATTTCTGTTGAGACATTCAGATGGTAGTCAGAATTTGGCGTAAACAGAATGAGAACATGGATCCATCATGCCTTGTTACCATTGTGCAGGCTGGTGGTGGTGGTGTAATGGTGTGGGGGATGTTTTCTTGGCACACTTTAGGCCCCTTAGTGCCAATTGGGCATCGTTTAAATGCCACGGCCTACCTGAGCATTGTTTCTGACCATGTCCATCCCTTTATGACCACCATGTACCCATCCTCTGATGGGTACTTCCAACAGGATAATGCACCATGTCACAAAGCTCGAATCATTTCAAATTGGTTTCTTGAACATGACAATGAGTTCACTGTATTAAAATGGCCCCCACAGTCACCAGATCTCAACCCAATATCAATATGGGCCAACATTTTTAAAGAATGCTTTAAGCACCTTGTTGAATCAATGCCACGTAGAATTAAGGCAGTTCTGAAGGCGAAAGGGGGTCAAACACAGTATTAGTATGGTGTTCCTAATAATCCTTTAGGTGAGTGTATATAATAAAATGATTTATGTTAATTATTTTTTAGATATTTGTGTTTTACATGCCGTGCAAACATTTTGTAAGTTCCCAGTCCTGAATGACCCTTCATTGCAACTAAGCTGCAAAAAGGGCTAAGATTGTGGTGTCAGAAAGTCACATGACCACGTTGTAACATCTGTCAGTCGGGAGACGAGAAGGAAAACCGGAGGCACAGAACTGGTAGTCTTTATAGTTCGTTTGCACAACCACACTCTTCACATATATGTAAAAGAGCAGACATAAAATGGGAAAAGACACACTCTGATAAACTCTGCATACAAAACAAAAGGGAATAGACAAGTAAGTGTTGTATAACAGTCAGCGGTAGGGCGGCCATCTCTCTCTTCCATGCAATCTCTCTCTGAAATCTGAACACAAGAACAACATGCATTTGCACAGTAAAAATAATGCAACATAGAAGTCATCATCTTAAAAGCATTTAACATTAGGTGGCCGTTACAACGTGTATTGACGTCACTGACTTCTGTCAACTTGGTTTGCTAAGTCATTGAAATACTATGGATGTTATTATTCCTACGGTCGGACTAGAAGAAGAATTTACTATTTTACTATCCTGGCTGTGTTGCACCTGCCATTCTGCATGTCCTTCTGGAGGATTCCAGCTTTAGAAGTGAGTGGCTAAAGTTTAGTTTTAATAATCAAGTTGCTTGATCATGCACAAGAGTCAAGCATTCTTTTAATATGGTTTCTTATGAATATTTTTTCTATGAGATGTGAATGTATTGGCTGGACATGGTAAAATGTGTTTCAGACACCTTGTACTGTAGCTCAATTCGGTCTCTGTATTTAAAGCCTGTGAGTCATGCAGTTGTGGAAAGTGTGATAAATACATGTTCTTCACACGGCTCAGTGGCTCCTCTTCCCACACACTCACAAACTGAGTGTTCTTCAGCTGTATTCCCTAAAGCACAGACCACAAATGGTGCTTTGAATGTGTGTCTCCATCTGAGATCTTCAGCTAAAGCATCCCGTAACAAAAACGAATGGTACTGAATGATCGCTATATTTACAGTATATTCCATGGTATTTACATGGTACTCCAATGTACTTTAAAAAATACAGTCCCAACGTCATTGTGTGATGATCACTGGCATTAGAGCAGTACAATTAATAGTACTTTATTATTATGTTAGATGTGATTAATCGCAATTAATCGATTTGTCAGCACTGGCTACATTTACATGCAACCAAATAATCCATTAGTAATCGGATTGACAGCTCAATCGGACTGAAAAGCCTTCATGTAAAACCTTAATTGATCCGATTGAGCTCAATCCGAATTAAATTTGGATCAGATTGAAAGGGGTGGTTTATTCTCTTTCTAATCCGATCAGGGATATTATTTTGACATAAACGCGCACATCAACCCAATCATTTTGTTTAGCGTTCATGTAAACACTACATTCAGATTCATCACTCGGAATGAATTCAGTCCGATTGAAACAAAAGTTGTGTATGTAAACATAGACACTGATATTGGATGTCCGAAACCACAACTGTTCCACTTCCTGAACTTCTCAATGGTCAATGGGTGTCTGCTTTTCAAGAACAATTGAAAAGCAGTGGGTAGAATCTATTTAACTTTTGATCACAACAACTTTCACTTTTGCAAACCCCTTGCATTTTTCCACCCTCTAGGAGCTTGTGACTCAATTAAAGTCCCAATTAAAGGATTAGTTAACTTCAGAATTAAAATTTCCTGATAATTTACTCACCCCCAAGTCATCCAAGATGTTCATGTCTTTCTTACTTCAGTCGAAAAGAAATGGGAAAACATTTGAGGAAAACATTCCAGGATATTTCTCCATGAAATGGACTTCAACGGCAACCAACGGGTTGAAGGTCCAAATCAATTCAGTTTCAAAGGGCTTCAGAGGGCTCTTAACAATCCCAGCCGAGGAATAGGGTCTTATATAGCAAAACCATCTGTCATCTGTTTTCAAAAAAAAAAAAAAAAAACAGAAAAGAAAAGAAAAGAAAAGAAAAGAACAACATGTATATACAGTGAGGAAAATAAGTATTTGAACACCCTGCTATTTTGCAAATTCTCCCCCTTAGAAATCATGGAGGGGTCTGAAATTGTCATCGTAGGTGCATGTCCACTGTGAGAGACAAAATAAAACAAAATGTTTTTTTTTTACTATTTATTTGTATTATACAGCTGCAAATAAGTATTTGAACACCTGAGAAAATCAATGTTAATATTTGGTACAGTAGCCTTTGTTTGCATTTACAGAGGTCAAACGTTTCCTGTAGTTTTTCACCAAGTTTGCACACACTGCAGGAGGGATTTTGGCCCACTCCTCCACACAGATCTTCTCTAGATCAGTCAGGTTTCTGGCCTGTTGCTGATAAACACGGAGTTTGAGCTCCCTCCAAAGATTCTCTATTGGGTTTAGGTCTGGAGACTGGCTAGGCCACGCCAGAACCTTGATATGCTTCTTACAGAGCCACTCCTTGGTTATCCTGGCTGTGTGCTTCGGGTCATTGTCATGTTGGAAGACCCAGCCTCGACCCATCTTCAATGCTCTAACTGTAGGAAGGAGGTTGTTCCCCAAAATCTCGCAATACATGGCCCTGGTCATCCTCTCCTTAATACAGTGCAGTCGCCCTTTCCCATGTGCAGAAAAACACCACCAAAGCATGATGCTACCACCCCCATGCTTCACAGTAGGGATGGTGTTCTTGGGATGGTACTCATCATTCTTCTTTCTCCAAACACGTTTAGTGTATTACCAGCAGTAACCTTGGAAACGGTGGTCCCAGCTCTTTTCAGGTCATTGACCAGCTCCTCCTGTGTAGTTCTGGGCTGATTTCTCACCTTTCTTAGGATCATTGAGACCCCACGAGGTGAGATCTTGCATGGAGCCCCAGTCCGAGGGAGATTGACAGTCATGTTTAGCATCTTCCATTTTCTAATGATTGCTCCAACAGTGGACCTTTTTTCACCAAGCTGCTTGGCAATTTCCCTGTAGCCCTTTCCAGCCTTGTGGAGGTGTACAATTTTGTCTCTAGTGTCTTTGGACAGCTCGTTGGTCTTGGCCATGTTAGTATTTGGATTCTTACTGATTGTATGTTGTGGACAGGTGTCTTTATGCAGCTAACGACCTCAAACAGGTGCATCTAATTTAGGATAATAAATAGAGTGGAGGTAGACATTTTAAAGGCAGACTAACAGGTCTTTGAAGGTCAGAATTCTAGCTGATAGACAGGTGTTCAAATACTTATTTGCAGCTGTATCATACAAATAAATAGTTAAAAAATCATATATTGTGATTTCTGGATTTTTTTTTTTTTGATTATGTCTCTCACAGTGGACATGCACCTACGATGACAATTTCAGACCCCTCCAAGTGGGAGAACTTGCAAAGAGAACTTGATTTCCAAGTGGGAGAACTTGCAAAATAGCAGGGTGTTCAAATACTTATTTTCCTCACTGTATATATATATATATATATATACAGGTCCTTCTCAAAAAATTAGCATATTGTGATAAAGTTCATTACTTTCCATAATGTAATGATACAAATTTAACTTTCATATATTTTAGATTCATTGCACACCAACTGAAATATTTCAGGTCTTTTATTGTTTTAATACTGATGATTTTGGCATACAGCTCATGAAAACCCAAAATTCCTATCTCAAAAAATTAGCATATCATGAAAAGGTTCTCTAAACGAGCTATTAACCTAATCATCTGAATCAAAATTACACCTGCAAAAGATTCCTGAGGCTTTTAAAAACTCCCAGCCTGGTTCATTACTCAAAACCGCAATCATGGGTAAGACTGCCGACCTGACTGCTGTCCAGAAGGCCATCATTGACACCCTCAAGCAAGAGGGTAAGACACAGAAAGACATTTCTGAACGAATAGGCTGTTCCCAGAGTGCTGTATCAAGGCACCTCAGTGGGAAGTCTGTGGGAAGGAAAAAGTGTGGCAAAAAACGCTGCACAACGAGAAGAGGTGACCGGACCCTGAGGAAGATTGTGGAGAAGGACCGATTCCAGACCTTGGGGGACCTACGGAAGCAGTGGACTGAGTCTGGAGTAGAAACATCCAGAGCCACCGTGCACAGGCGTGTGAAGGAAATGGGCTACAGGTGCCACATTCCCCAGGTCAAGCCACTTTTGAACCAGAAACAGCGGCAGAAGCGCCTGACCTGGGCTACAGAGAAGCAGCAGTGGACTGTTGCTCAGTGGTCCAAAGTACTTTTTTCGGATGAAAGCAAATTTTGCATGTCATTCGGAAATCAAGGTGTCAGAGTCTGGAGGAAGACTGGGGAGAAGGAAATGCCAAAATGCCTGAAGTCCAGTGTCAAGTACCTGGGGTGCCATGGTCTGGGGTGCCATGTCAGCTGCTGGTGTTGGTCCACTGTGTTTTATCAAGGGCAAGGTCAATGCAGCTAGCTATCAGGAGATTTTGGAGCACTTCATGCTTCCATCTGCTGAAAAGCTTTATGGAGATGAAGATTTCATTTTTCAGCACGACCTGGCACCTGCTCACAGTGCCAAAACCACTGGTAAATGGTTTACTGACCATGGTATTACTGTGCTCAATTGGCCTGCCAACTCTCCTGACCTGAACCCCATAGAGAATCTGTGGGATATTGTGAAGAGAAAGTTGAGAGATGCAAGACCCAACACTCTGGATGAGCTTAAGGCCGCTATCGAAGCATCCTGGGCCTCCATAACACCTCAGCAGTGCCACAGGCTGATTGCCTCCATGCCATGCCGCATTGAAGCAGTCATTTCTGCAAAAGGATTCCCGACCAAGTATTGAGTGCATAACTGAACATAATTATTTGAAGGTTGACTTTTTTTGTATTAAAAACACTGGTTTTCATTGGTCTGATGAAATATGCTAATTTTTTGAGACAGGAATTTTGGGTTTTCATGAGCTGTATGCCAAAATCATCAGTATTAAAACAATAAAAGACCTGAAATATTTCAGTTGGTGTGCAATGAATCTAAAATATATGAAGGTTTAATTTGTATCATTACATTATGGAAAATAATGAACTTTATCACAATATGCTAATTTTTTGAGAAGGACCTGTATATATATATATATATATATATATATACTTTTTAACCACAAATGCTCGACTTCGGTGTTCTGCTTCTTCGCGACGTATGACGCATCATGTCAGAAAGGTCCCGCCCGTGACATAGGTGGAAATAGATAGTAATAAATAGTGGAAATTTTGCTAGATAAGACCCTATTCCTCGGCTGGGATCATACAGAGCCTCTGAAGCCCTTCGAAACTGCATTGATTTGGACTTTCCACTCGTTGGTTGCCGTTGAAGTCCATTATGTGGAGAAAAATCCTTGAATGTTTTCCTCAAAAATCTTAATTTTTTTTCGACTGAAGAAAGAAAGATATGGACATCTTGGATGACATGGGGGTGAGTAAATTATCAGGAAATTTTAATTCTAAAGTGAACTAATCCTTTATCAATGGATTCACAGCATTCTTGCAGTGTAAATTCTAGTTTGAGGCGCCCAAACACGTAATATTTTTCAAAATATTTCCAATAACATTGGCGCTTATTGGTTTTTTGCAGTCTCAAATGCATTTACTACAACTACTAGAGATTTGCTGCTAAAACAGACTCAGCAGTCATGAGGATTCTTTTCCAAACACAAAAGCTTTGTTGACATTTGAAGTCTCTGTTCTGAATACCCTACTGAAATATCAATGTCAGTCGTTGAAATACTCGTTAATTGACTAGGGACCCTTTAAGTGGTAGAGGATCCTAATGGATTGTGAACTGGATTCAATCCATCTTTCAGAAAACGCAGAGGAGGCAAGGTTCTTGCTTTTGGGGTGTGGGGGAGGCTGTCAACCTGAGCTTTTATTTCAGTTAAAGCTCAAGGATTGATACAGGTCTCTCGACAGCCAACTTAAAACAATCATAGTTGCATTATACTGCAGAGGCTGATAAATCAGTTTTTCATTGGGGTAAATGGATTACCTTGTTTGTGCGTTCATGGAAGGAGAGAGCAAGAGCACTGAAGGGTGAATGACCCCACACTGTGTACTAAAGTCTACTTGTGCCAAGATCCCGAAATACCTTACGTGGCAGCCATGTCATACCTTTTTAAACTAGATCTCATGTATGAAATCCTGTGTAGAGGCCCAGAGAAGTGTGGGGTACATATTTACTTTCATTCATTTCGTGAAACATATCTGGGCAATTTAATTACCTAAATCTCATCGGTCAGATTGAGTCCTATCATTAATACTGTCAGAAGGCTGATAAACTGTACTGAAATGAGTTAATGGGTGGCAAATTATTTGAGCAGGTTATATCAGACTGGATTGTCCAGTTTGATATCAGTCAACATGATTGGATGTGTTTGGGTCGCTGAGTGTAGAGCAATGCAATGCTACTTCCCAGCAAGCAATAGCCACCATTAAACCATTTTTGTTAACTATTGACACGATATTGTGATGTACGAGTAACCCACTTCTTGCCAAAATAACCTTGAATTTGGATACATGTAGTTTTTGCCAAAATAACTTGCGTGATGTATGAAATTCCATCATGCAAGCAAAGTAATTACATCCAACAGTGATTACAAGGTGTTTGGTTTCATTACATGTTCATGTTCTAGATGACTAGTCTATTCTTGGGCTATGGTTAGACGTATATTACATTTTCACTGACAGACTAAACTTTGCCTTGTTTTAGCCTAGATATCAGGGCTGTGTTTGGGTGGCTATTAGACATATTTTAAACGCAAAATTGCTTGCTGGGTTTGCTCCTAAACCCATAATGACCTGGTCTGAATTTCTCCACAGTGAACTGCATAGTGAAAAGTTATAGTTAATAGTTACAAAACAGAAAAGGGTTATTAAAAGACAATGGCAGCAAAATAATACAAGCATCTTGAGACATTCAATTTGACAGTAATTGTCTTGAAATGTATTGTTGAAGGCAGGAAATTGATTACAAAAGGGATGTCTTGAAGAGTGTTGTTAGGTTTCTAAACTTTTCCTTCCTAGAACTTCACTAGCAGACTAGTTGATTGTTGGGTGACTAGAAGAAAAATCAGTCAAAACATCCTTAGAGAGTACATCAATGGTCCTTAACTAGCCCAACCAACTTCAGCACTAGGTCCACCGGCTAAACTAGCACCAACAAGCACTAACCAGCATTAACCAGCTTGGACGAATTGTAGGAAGTGTAGGAATCCATTTCCCGTTTCCCCACCAAGGTCAGCCAACTTCATCAAAAAGATTATATCCATGTTTCCATCGCAGGACTTTCCCCAAGAACTAGGGACTTTGGGGTGGTACTCTGTGTGTTTCGACTGCAGGGACCAGGGTCTAAAAAAAGTTCCGGGTAAAAATCCCCCCCTCAGAAAGTCCCTGCTCGCGAGGTAGTACTTTTTGGAAAGTTCAGGAACTTTCGGGGGTGGGACTTGGGCGCTAAACATGCTGATTGGTTGAGTTCACCCAGATTTTGTGATTGGTTGACTCCACACAGCATTTGATTTAAACTACCATTTTTAAAAGTCTGTTGCGGTGTGTGCAGTAAGAGTTGTTTACTATTCCAATCAACAATGGAGTTTGAAAAATATGACGATGGACCGATGACGAGGTTCAGGCTTTATTAAGCTTATATGCGGAGGACGAAATCTAGAGTCGCTCGCAGTCCTATGACACCGCACTTCACGGTACTTCAGACCATGATGGAACCGCAAACAGCAACAGGTCTGGGGGAAAAAAGTTCCTGGGACGGATTGTTCCTGGTAATTTTGGTGGAAACATGGCTTATGTTGTTCCACCAGCTAGAGAAGCCCCAAACCGGCACTAAGCGACATCCTAACAGGAAGTGGACTTGTGATCTCCAGCTGGTCATTGAAATTCTTCTCCAAGAAACTTGCCATTGAGACTAGCAGGAAAGGAATCAGAGCTATCAGTCCCTAGAGCCAGGAACAGTCAGGGGCTACATCCAGTACAAAAGCCTGAGTGAGTATAACAGGGAATTTGATGGATGTGATTTTTACATGAGAGTGTCCAAATCCCATCTGGTTTTACCAGTAACACACTGTGGAATGAAATACTGACAGATACTTCATGCTATGTACATGTGGGGATCCAGGGGCACATTCTTGTGAAAACTCCAGACAAACCTTCTTTGTTTCCAAGAGCACATCAAACTCAAAGTCCTGAGATGTTTCGGTGATGGAGGGCACTGGAGACCGCACGCACAGCCGGCACAGCATGTCGGTATGACAGATGCACAGATCTGTTTGCTGCATGTCTCCCTGAGGGCAGATGAGCGAATCGTTATCAACCATCATACACAAACTCGGAGGGAAAGCCTTGCGGTTTGGGACATGTGCTTAGATGATGCTCAGTGATTGTTCCACTTCTTTGACTATCTGTGTCTTTGATTATCTACAGTACTGCAATTCTAACATCATTTGAAGGCAGCATAATACCATTCTCACTGACGGTGATTTGTAGCAGGGCGACCTGAAGTCATTTATTTTGGTGACACAAAAACAAAGTTGAGCAGAGTTGAGAACATTATTTACAAATGTGAATGCTGCTAGTGTGATTGTCCCTTAAAGGCTAATTCACACTGCATCAACATGTTTGTCTGGTTTTGTTGGATCAGTGTGTTACCCCGTCGGCATCTGATGCTGTTGGATTGCCATACCATGGCAGTCTTTGGAGGGAATTTCAGGGAATTTAAAGTATAAAGATATTCCATATTACAATGTCAGGAAATACATTTTTTTATCCAAACCTCGGTAGGTTTGAATCACAATGTGCACAGTATGTACTTACTGAATGATCATTTACTGACACTATAGTATGTATGACATACAGCTACTGTACATTTTCCTAGTCAAATTTAAGACTAGTTTGTCATGAGTGGATGGATGAAATAAATATTTGCCTTTCTTGTTTGTTTGTGTTTTCTTCACAGAAGCATAAAGTAGACCTCTTTTACAAGCTCCGTCACGTGATGAACGAGTTGATTGATCTGAGGCGGCAACTGCTTTCAGGCCACCTGACGCAGGATCAAGTCCGTGAAGTCAAACGCCACATCACTGTACGACTGGACTGGGGCAATGAGTGAGTTACTCTCTTTTACCTCCAAGAAAATGCCCTGTACAAATTCAACTGAAAAACCTTGTCTTAATCGTAAGGAAGAACCAGCAAGATGCCTTAAAGGTTTTGTTAGCAATGTTAGTCATATTGTTAACTTCCATAGGTCTAAATCGTACGTATAAACCAGCAAATATGCATTTAAGGTGTTGTTAGCCATCATGCTAACTTTAACTTCCACAATTGCTCTAACTCTTGTGGAAGAACCAGCAAACACTTATGAAAATGAACCATGGTTTTACTACAAATAAAACCAAAAAAAAAAACATGGTTATTATAGTTAAACCATGGTAACCACAAATTAACCATGGCTTTGCTACTCTAACCATAGTTTAACCATGGTATTTGTGGTAAAACTGTGGTTATATAAATGACAATCAATTAGCCAAAAAAAACATGGTTACTACACTTTTACTATAATCAAACCATGGTTCATTTTCGTAAGGGAAGGTTCCTTTAAGGTGTTGTTAGCCATCATGCTAACTTCCACCATTGGTCTAACTCTTGTAGAAGAACCAGCAAAGATAACTTTAAGGTGTTGTTAGAATTGGTAACCATCATGCTAACTTCCAACATTGGTCTAACTCTTGTGGAAGAACCAGCAAAGATGCCTTTAATGTATTCTTAGCATTGTTAGCTATCATGCTAACTTCCACAATTGGTCTAACTTCCATCATAGGTCTAAATCATGTGGAAAAGCCAGGCTCTTATATAGCCTATGTCAGACAAAATATGCCAGCTGAACTTTTGAAGTACATCCCTATTAAACAAGTCCATGGGATTGTCATGCATTTGTTCCAGCCTCCAAATCATTTGTTGATATTAATGTCCCATCCTGGCATGCTTCACTCAATTGAGGAGTGTTTAAATAAGCTCTTGTGCGTCATGGAGATTTGCCAGCGCTTTTAATGTGTTAGAGACCAAGGCTTCCTGAGCGGGGAGTCAACAGAGCTCAAATGCTAGAGATGGATTGCTGCGCCTTTCTCGTCACCCTAAACCAACTTGGCCCAACTCAGCTAAGAAATGAGGGTAACAGGAACATATGTCATTCACGGCTTGGTTAATGTGAATTACATTGAGATTTCTAATGCAAACAACGAGGCCAAACAAACCAACACAACATGAGGATGAGTTTTTTTTGAGTAAATTGACTTTTCACTGCAATGAAAAGCGATCGTGTCTGTCCTTCAGATACCGCCCCCATTTCTAACCTACACTGTGCAATTCTTCACAGTTTTTGAGTTTTGAGTGTCAGTATTTACAGTTCTTGCATCATTATTTCATCTTTTCAGAGATTTTCAAACGTTTTAAGTCCAATATCCATTTGCTGATACTGCAAACTGAACTTCCAGTCAGTTACGGATGATATTTAGAATAATATAATTCCAAATATCATAATAAAAAGAAATGGACCCACTTTATATTAGGTGGCCTTAACTATGTACTAACATTTGAATTAATCATTTGATACAATGTACTTATTGTGTACATACATGTTTTTACATTGTACTTACATTTAAAAAAATACCTGCATGTAATTACATCTGTAATTAATTGTTGTAGTTACATTTGTAATTACACAGTTGGCACTTTCCTTGCACCTAACCCTACCCTTAAACTGACCCATATCACCACACCTGTCCCTAACAATACCCGTATCCCACCTCAATGTCTGCAAAAGTGTTTTGCAATACAATTTGAACACAGTAAGTACATTGTACTTATTTTTTTATGTAAGTGCATAGTAGCCTACTTAAGGCCACCTAATATAAAGTGGGGCCAAAGAGGACATAAAAAATATACAAATAATGTTAAATTTTTTTAAAGGCACAATATGTACACTCTAAAAAAAAAAAGGTTCTATATGGCACCAAAAATGGTTCTTGGATCGTAATCATAAGGGGAACCTTTTTTTAGTGCTATATAGCACCAATTTTTGGTGCTTCAGTGGTTCTTCAGCGGTTCTTCAGAGGTGCTATATAGCACCTTAGTCAAAGCACCGGTGAAGAACCTCTGAAGAACCACTGAAGCACCAAAATTGGTGCTATATAGCACTAAAAAAGGTTCCCCTATGATTACAAGCCAAGAACCATTTTTGGTGCCATATAGAACCTTTTTTTTTTAGAGTGTAAGAGTTTTGGATTAAAATATCCAAAACCCACTAGAATTTTTTTGTGTGGACTTATGTACTTACATTATCCCAAATGTTTCCAAGAATGTTAAATCCAGAGATATGAGCCATTTTAACCAGGACATGGACCGTGTCTATGTGTCGCCTATCAATGATATCATACACTCGTTACCCTTGATACCCTTATATTATATTATTAGACAGCCAAGTGAGCAACTGTTTGGATACATTTATCGACAGAAAACTAATGATTGTTATATAGCTCAACATAGTCTTATTGTTTAAATCTGGGTTTCTTGATTTACTGCGAGTACCATGTTTTACCATGCCTAATATCGATCTAGCTTACTGCAGTGTGCAACAAGTGTCTCATAGTAGCCACCGAGCAAACGCACAGTACAGAGTAGCATTATAACATCACTTTCAACACACTCAAATAATGTCTCTAATATGAAAAAAAAAAATCGTTGCGTTACCCCACATATGCATGAGCGGAAGACCGAAATCGCTTGTCTGCAGCATAATAAAAGCTCCACTGCTCTCGAACCTTGTGTCGCACTCGTCTCTCATTTGCAAATGCTCCAGCGGCCTCGTTCAGTCTCACCCTGCTTCATACTACAGTAACGTTTATAAATCTTTAAAAAATCATTAGCTCATCCAAGGATATGATTTCTGCCCAAGCCCCGTCAGATTCTTTTCCACCGGCTGTAGAGGTGAAGACAACAACTCCAGTGATTCTGCGAAATCAAGGCGTCATCAAGCTACGCCTTTGCTTTGAATAAGCGATCTCTAGCGGAGAAAAAGTTTATTGTATAAAATGTACTATAAAATAGACTGACAATTTTATTTAATTAATCCGTTTATTCTTCTGTTTCTTCTTTCAAACACATACACTTTTAACCAGTAGAATATGGTTTTCACTGTTTTATTATGAAAGTAGAATAAATTATGTTGTTTTTTTTAGCAATTGTCTACAGTGTAGAAACACTTACCAGACCTCCAAGACAAGAGTCATGGGGTTCACCTCTAATAGTGATGGATGAAAGCCGAGTAATCCAAACCAACAGTCATTTAGAGGCCATATGATCCAAGTATTGTAGTGTATCATCTGCTGTGTCAGGCCCACGTTGACCACTCATCCCTTTTTTTGAAGGTCACCTGAAGATTCACTTCCGTGATGAGGCACTTTGTGGTTCTGGGCTTTCAGCAGTACATCACTGCCAGGTCTTCAGATCAGCAAACTATATAATCGAGTAAAGGGGATAAAATGGATTTGAGACGCGAGCATTTACTGATACATTCTATAAATACTTGAAAAAAGCTTGAGTTGAAGAGCATCTCAAGTGTTTTTCAAACAATCCAATAATGTTTTCATTATGCCTTTCTTAGGTTATCAATTTTCTCTTGAAGTGATCTTGTATTTTTGGCACAGTGTCACTGTTACTATTATATAATATAATATGTTAAAGTATTTAGTGTAGGACTGCAAGAGAGTCAGCCTCAGTAACAAGACATTTATATATTGAGGAACGTCTTGACGTGGCAAATTAGAGGCATTCACACTGCAGTTGTGGAGTATATCAAGCTTGTCATTGCTAAAAACACTTAATTGTCACATAATAAGTTTGTTACTGTCTGTTTATACAAAGTCATCAACAAATAGATTTATTTATACAAGCCAGTGATGCAAGATGTCTCTCTGGAGAGCTAATTTGCATTGAGATATTCAGAAAAAGATGCAAATTTATACCCCTGGCTAGGCAGGGGTGTTGGGCGATGCTAATGCTAAAACTTTGATTGAGAGCACTACAACGAGAGCAAAATCAAATCGAGCCACCTAGCAATGCCCTAGAAACCACCTATAAATGAGCTGTTAAACACGCAGAACACTTTAGCACTGTGGCTAATTACTTTAGCATTACTAGCATTGTTTACTTCTGTTTGACCATTTTCTTCTTAATTAATTAATTAATTAATTAAACCACTTAACAAATATCCAGAACATCCAAACAAATAAGTTTAATAATAAAAATGTGTATTTGAACAAACTTTTGATGTGACTTTTCATCTTCAACATCACAGGCCCTATTTTAACGATCTGAGTGCAGGGTCTGAAGCACATGGTGCAGATGCACTTAGGGCATGTTTAATGACGAAAACATTATGCATATTACTAACACAGCCTTTAAATAACACAAAATATACTGTGCCATTGACTTTCAACCAAGTTTTTGTTGGTCAATGGCACAGTTGTTTTCAGTTCCTCAAAATAGCAACACGCCAACAATGCGCCTGAACACACCTCGTTTTCAGACCAGCACGCCCATGGGCGAACAGATGGGCACGAGTGCATTTGCTATTTAAACAATGTGATGCTGGACCAGGGCCTGAAATTAACTTTTTTGACCACCTGCCACAGTGACTTTTTACCAGCCACTTTTTTTTCTTTGCCTCACAGGGCTCAACATTAGACGTTCACGTGCTTGTCCTGATTTGTGTGTGTGTCTGTGTGTGTTGTAAATATAATTTATTCTGAAGAAATATTCTCAACAGTGTTCAATCTTCTTTCACATATTTAATTCTGCATATCTTTGATATTTTTACCTTTTATAAAGGGTATTTTGTCCCATAATCTTATTAAATATAGGCTATGCTTCAGCTTTCAGTTTATATATATATATATATATATATATATATATATATATATATATATATATATATATATATATATATATATATATTAGTTTGTTAATTGGCCAGAGGAAAACTGGCACCCCGACTGAGCCTGGTTTCTCCCAAGGTTTATTTTTCTCCATTAGGTCACCTAATGGGGTTTTGGTTTCCTTGCCGCTGTTGCCTCTGGCTTGGCTTGCTCAGTTGGGGACACTAAATTTTTCAACTAAATATCCAAATAAATCTAATTATTAAACTAAATTAACCGTATAAACTAAATTACTGATCTAATTACTGATCTAAAGCCCACACTGTCACTGTATGATAATTGAAATGAACTGATGACATCACCGTTTTCTCCAGAATGGCTATACGGCTGAATAAAATTATGCTGCATTATTTTCCTGTTTAACACTGTAAAGCTGCTTTGAAACAATCTGCATTGTTAAAAGCGCTATATAAATAAGGTTGACTTGACTTGACTATATTCTTAAATTTGATCTAGAAATTAAATTAGAATAATATTTGCACTGAAAAATTACAACTGCTTTAAAAAATGTTATGAGATTTTTTAAATATATTTTGAATAGATACAAATAAGAAATGTTGGAAAGAATGTTTAAACATGAAACTTAACCGCCAGTAAGTGGAGGCAGGTCTTAATGAGTGAGTCATTGAGTCGATTTGTTCAAACGGCTGCTTCATTTAAGAATGAGGGAGTCGTTTATGGATAGGTCATTGAATCTTTGATACAAACGATTCCTTCAAAACGCTGAATCATTCAGTAACACACTGTTGCTGTGAGATGCATTATGGTTCTGCTATGATCTTTGTTTGGAACAATTTTCACTGCTGAAATCGAACAAAAACACTCAATAATGCATCTAAAATGTAAGTGACTTAATGTTAATTAATTGATTTCTCCTCGAGAGGCTGCGCGAGCGTCAACAGCGCAACATTGTTACCGTCAGTTTATTATAGATTACATTAGGCTATATATTATTATCCACTATCGATCGCCACTTACACTAAATTAATGCAGAATCATTCTTGCATTTTGGTGATTCCCTAGTTGTTTTTTATTATTGACGTTTTAATCTGTCTAGTAAAATTCTCTTTCACTTCCCCTTCAAAAAAACCCCAAGTCCCACCACAAACATTGTTCTTTAATTTGTAAGAATACACATTTAAGTACTGTCAAGTTATTAACAAAGTCAATATAAGAAATAATAACTCTTATAATATAACTCTACATTTTAAAAAATATTTTTATTAATTGATTTCCCGTGTCACAGACAGTCATACTGACTGCTGCTAATCCACAGATATAGCCCTACCGCAGCTCGTATGTGAACACATTGCACGCATGTTGATAGATGATTTAGTCACGTAGACAGGTCCTGGCAGCTGTTAGTTACAGCGTTCGGGAACCGTTAAACAGAACTAAATGAATATTATTATTACTGGTAAAGTTACCAGGTACCGGACATTTTCTCACCGGTTCCCAACATGCACACGCACACACATCTGTGCAACTGTCATTGTACTGTAGCCTATGTCAGCGTTACATTTTTATCTCATACCATCTCACCAACAGTTTAATACTCGCAAACAGCAGTCGCATCATCTCAAACTGCCATTCTCATTGGCTACTGGCCATTGTGGCAGGTACATTGACAGTGTTACCCGCCATTTGCAAAATTCACCCGCATTTGGCGTGTGGTCGGGTGTTAATTTCAGGCCCTGTGCTGGACATAAAAATGATAACTGCGTCAGGCTGAAACTAGCAAAAAACATCAAAACTGCCGTCGCATTTGTGCCGGATGTATGATAGGGCCCTTCATGTGTTTAGCTGCTAACCCATTTGCTAGTCTGTGATTTAGGCTGCTCAGGGTGTTGATGCACTTTTATTTACGTCTGGGAAGTCTGGGAGAGGCAATGTTTATGTTATATTAAGATACTGTATGCCATGCCATCACTTTAGTTGAGTTATGAGGGCAACACCTGTTTCTATATATCTACAATATGACAGCTGCACATAGTGCTAGCGGTAGCAGCTTTCTGTGCATCTTAACCACATGATCCTCCCAATATGACTGCTCCGTTGGACAAACCAGGAAAGTAGTGTGGAAAATGTGCCTAGAAATGTTCTTATGTCATGTTTTCCAATCTAGCAGCCATCACACCGCCACATTAGATATGAGTGTAGCAATGTAGCGACTGATGGATAAAAAAAGATACTGTATGGCTAAATGCCCACCACAACAGGTGGACGCAACAGCTTGACAGATTTTCTGGTGTTTTATTATCCACAATATTATCCATTCTAAGTATTTCAGTCTCAACTAATCTAGTTAATCTCTGTCGTGTTCTTTTCCTGTGTTCCACAGACACTTAGGCTTAGATCTTGTACCCAGGAAGGAGTTCGAAATGGTCGATTCAGATCAGATCAGCGTTTCAGATCTCTACAAAATGGTAAGTACACTGACTGCATTCAGATGTGTATCCGATGTGTGTTTCATCCCTGAAGCAGTAGATGATTTTGTAACGTTTATGATTTAAAATGAATGAAAATTGTTTGTTTATCAGATGTTTTTGCACAAATATGACGCTTTCCAGACGATGCATTAATGTGTGCTTAACGTAGGGTTTGTGTTTGCTGAATTTGTTGAAATATCATTATGATTATGGATGTGAATCATAAGGAGTTTACTGATTTTGGCTTTGATTCCACACACACACACACACACACACACACACACACACACACACACACACACACACACACACACACACACACACACACACACACACACACACATACACACACACACACATATATATATATATATATATATATATATATATATATATATATATATATATATATATATATATATATATATATATATATATATATATATATATAAAATCAGGGATAGATAGATAGATAGACAGACAGACAGACAGACAGATAGACAGATAGACAGATAGATAGATAGATAGATAGATAGATAGATAGATAGATAGATAGATAGATAGATAGATAGATAGATAGATAGATAGATAGATAGATAGATATAGATAGAATGGTAACCATAAATATAGTTTAAAATTTTATTATGTAAAACATAATGTTTAGTGTTATGAAACAGTTTTCAGATTAATGATCTGTATTACGGTTTGTATGTCTCTAGTGTTTTTGATGCTTTGAATTGCTGCAAGTTGTGCAAAATGAGTTTATTAATATGTGAGTCATCTGTATAGACGAGCGCAGGAATTAATGTTTTAATGTATTCCTGCAACTGTTTTGCATATGTGCATAATGTAGGCATAATGTTCAGACGTTGCCAAGTTCACACCTGTAGAATGAACTGAACAGTTAGAAAGCAGAAATGTTTTTAACAACTCCATTAGAGGGCAAATTCCCAAGACGACTCATCAGAATTAATCATTTGCATATTTTATTTCCCAGAAAGTCTGACAGTGCATTTTCAGCTTTATGGAACAGTTACACTTTGGGGTTTAATAAGAAACAATATTGGATATAAAACCCTGCTTTTTTCATCTTTTGATTATATTTTGACCCTCAATAATTCACTTTATTCTCTAGACCTCCATTCGACAACAATAACATTTTATTGTAAACTGTTTTGACACTACCATCTGTTTCTAACTGCAGCTTGTGGGAAAATAACATTTATTTACAATAATATTTATTATATAATATCATTTATTAATGTATGCCTAAACTGAGATTAAAGATTAGCTTGGGTTTTGGGCTGTAAAATTAAACAATAGTTTATCAGCATTTGATTTCTAGTATAGCTGTGAGAAATGTTGTGATATTTACTGTATGTAATATTTAATTTATATGTAATATATATCTCAATAATATGTTCTTGCTCTAAAAGTACTGTATGTGAAATTCTTTTATTAGAACCACATTTTTTAAAAACAATTTTTCTATTTAATATTTATTATATTTATAATATTTAATGTCTATTTTATGCATTTAATCTTCATATTATTTAATAATATTTGTCGTTTTTTAAAGCATGCCAAATATCATACATTTGAAAGTAAATTAGGTTAAATCAATGCTTTGAAAGATCATGTTTTGAATCAGAATATTGAAATTAATCAAATTAATTCATATCAATCAGCATTTTGCCAGTTGCCACTATAGGTTTAAATCAGAGATACTATTAAAATATACTTTGTCTGATGTAAAATATTCTTTCAGTCTTTATGAAACTCCTAAAAGCACATTAAAATAATTGGATTTTTATGGTGTTGTTTTTTTATATCGGCAACACAGTAATAATCTGTTGCATTTTTCCTCCAACCATTGAAGTTATAAACTATAAGATTGAAAGAGGTTGGAGGAGCTAGTCAAGAGAAAGGAGAACTCTTCAAAGTGCCTGACTAAGAGGTTTAGCTAACTTTCTGGGATGAATTCAGAGGAAACGCAAGCACTCTGGGTAGAGTAGCTGAATCTTGACTTGATTTTAAGTGCACTACCAAATGTTGAGGTCACGGAGAGATTTGTATAGCTCGATATGTGGGAGGCGGAGGAGTTTCACACAAATACCAAAAATAAAGAAAGAGGAGAAGAACGAAACAAGCTTCTGAGGAGTACATAGAGACATAGATGTGAGAAGACTTTTACGTGCCCTCGGGCAACAGAGAGCACTGAAGCTGCAGAGACTCAAGACCTTTAGTTTTCTTAGTAGTTAATGCTGAATTGTCTCCAGGGGAGCAAAAAGATAGATTAAATCAAAGAGCCGAGCTTTTCTCGTTCTGATTTACACGTGCACTGTTCACACAATTTACTCTGTCTTTCTAATCTGTCCATTTACTTTCAATACTTCATAGTCATTTTTTGGCTTGTCACTGTCAAAAAAATTGGTTATATGTATTAAGAATGTATTTGTTTATTCAGGGATGGTAATGCACAAGTTTCAGGTTTCATTTTTACATAATTGAGATGTCAGCCTCATTGTGCCTCTAAGTAAGACACTTGCACTAGGAGTCCTGTAGTAATGTACAGTATGCATAAATAGTGTCTGTTGAATGATTAACACAGTTTTTATTTATATAAGTTAGTCAGACTAAAGTCTCACAGAAATGTGTTGTAACATGGCTGTAAAATCTGCCATGCTCACAGTGCCGCAAGGCGCTGTTTTAGATTAATGAGTCCCGCCAGGCATGCGTTTAGCCTCTCTGATGGTGAAAGTGAGAACAGAAGGAAAGATATTTGTTTTCAGACATTTCTCAATTGGGACTGAAATCCTCCACTGGGTTTGAAAATGAAGCTCTACTTCACTCCCTTTTTGTCACTATCTCAAGGAAATCTCACTTTTTATCATGAGATAATGTGCATGCAGCTTTGATGATTTCTTTTGTTGGGTCTTATTGTGAAGGTTATTATTAGTGGTGTTTACTAAGGAAAGCATCAGATGCAATTCTCTAGCAATGGAAGCTTCTTTCCGCCAGAGAATAAAAAATAAAAAAGGTAATGGTGACTTATTTCACAATTCTGACATTTTTCATCAGAATTGAGAGATATAAAGTCGCAAATTGCGAGTTATCAAGTTAGAATTGTGAGTTTTAAAGTCAGAATAGCGAGATATAAAATCACAAATTATGAGTTATATTCAGAATCACAAGATATAAAGTCGCAAATTGAGTTATAAAGTCAGAATTGTGAGATATGAAGTTGCCAATTGCGTGTTATAAAGTCAGAATTGCAAAGTATAAAGTCAGAATTGTGAGATATGAAGTTGCCAATTGTGTTATATAGTCAGAATTGTGTGATATTAAGTCAGAATTGTGATATAAAGTAGCAAATTGTGAGTTATAAAGTCTGAATTGCGAGATATAAAATCACAAATTGCTAGTTATAAAGTCAGAATTGCTAGATAAAGTCAAAAATTGTGAGTTATAAAGTCCGATTTGAAAGTTATAAATTCAGAATTGCGAGATATGAAGTTGCCAGTTACATGTTATAAAGTCATAATTGTGAGATATAAAGTCATAATTGCGAGATATGAAGTCATAAATTGCCAGACATAAAGTCAGAATTGTGAAGTCAGAATTGCGAGATATGAATTTGCAAATTATGAATTATATTCAGAATTGCAAGATATAAAGTCACAAATTGAGAGTTATAAAGTCAGAATTGGGAGATATGAAGTCGCAAATTGTGTGTGATAAAGTCAGAAATGCGAGATCTAAAGTTGCCAATTGCGTGTTATAAAGTCAGAATTGCGAGATATACTAAAATCACAAATTGCAAATTCTAAAGTCAGAATTGCAAGATATAAAGTCAGAATTGCGTGATATAAAGTCCCAAATTGCAACTTATAAAATCAGAATTGCAAGATATAAAGTCAGAATTGTGAGATATAAAGTCAGAATTGCGTGATATAAAGTCCCAAATTGCAACTTATAAAATCAGAATTGCAAGATATAAAGTCAGAATTGTGAGATATAAAGTCAGAATTGCATGATATAAAGTCAGTATTGCGTGATATAAAGTCAGAATTGTGAGATATAAAGTCAGAATTGCATGATATAAAGTCAGTATTGCGTGATATAAAGTCAGTATTGTGAGATATAAAGTCAGTATTGCGTGATATAAAGTCCCAAATTGCAACTTATAAAGTCAGAATTGCATGATATAAAGTCAGAATTGCATGATATAAAGTCAGTATTGTGAGATATAAAGTCAGAATTGCATGATATAAAGTCAGAATTGTGAGATATAAAGTCAGAATTGCATGATATAAAGTCAGTATTGCGAGATATAAAGTCAGAATTGCGTGATATAAAGTCCCAAATTGCAACTTATAAAGTCAGAATTGCAAGATATAAAGTCAGAATTGTGAGATATAAAGTCAGTATTGCGAGATATAAAGTCAGAATTGCATGATATAAAGTCAGAATTGTGAGATATAAAGTCAGTATTGTGAGATATAAAGTCAGAATTGCAAGATATAAAGTCCCAAATTGCAACTTATAAAGTCAGAATTGCAAGATATAAAGTCAGAATTGTGAGATATAAAGTCAGAATTGCGTGATATAAAGTCCCAAATTGCATCTTATAAAGTCAGAATTGCAAGATATAAAGTCAGTATTGTGAGATATAAAGTCAGAATTGCAAGATATAAAGTCCCAAATTGCAACTTATAAAGTCAGAATTGCAAGATATAAAGTCAGAATTGTGAGATATAAAGTCAGAATTGCAAGATATAAAGTCCCAAATTGCAACTTATAAAGTCAGAATTGCAAGATATAAAGTCAGAATTGAGATATATAAAGTCAGAATTGCGAGATATAAAGTCAGAATTGCATGATATAAAGTCAGAATTGTGAGATATAAAGTCAGAATTGCGTGATATAAAGTCCCAAATTGCAACTTATAAAGTCAGAATTGTGAGATATAAAGTCAGAATTGCGTGATATAAAGTCAGTATTGCGAGATATAAAGTCAGAATTGCAACTTATAAAGTCAGAATTGCAAGATATAAAGTCAGAATTGTGAGATATAAAGTCAGAATTGCAAGATATAAAGTCCCAAATTGCAACTTATAAAGTCAGAATTGCAAGATATAAAGTCAGAATTGAGAGATATAAAGTCAGAATTGCGAGATATAAAGTCAGAATTGCATGATATAAAGTCAGAATTGTGAGATATAAAGTCAGAATTGCGTGATATAAAGTCCCAAATTGCAACTTATAAAGTCAGAATTGCAAGATATAAAGTCAGAATTGCGTGATATAAAGTCAGTATTGCGAGATATAAAGTCAGTATTGTGAGATATAAAGTCAGAATTGCATGATATAAAGTCAGAATTGTGAGATATAAAGTCAGAATTGCGTGATATAAAGTCAGAATTGCATGATATAAAGTCAGAATTGTGAGATATAAAGTCAGAATTGCGTGATATAAAGTCCCAAATTGCAACTTATAAAGTCAGAATTGTGAGATATAAAGTCAGAATTGCGTGATATAAAGTCAGTATTGCGAGATATAAAGTCCCAAATTGCAACTTATAAAGTCAGAATTGCAAGATATAAAGTCAGAATTGTGAGATATAAAGTCAGAATTGCAAGATATAAAGTCCCAAATTGCAACTTATAAAGTCAGAATTGCAAGATATAAAGTCAGAATTGAGAGATATAAAGTCAGAATTGCGAGATATAAAGTCAGAATTGCATGATATAAAGTCAGAATTGTGAGATATAAAGTCAGAATTGCGTGATATAAAGTCCCAAATTGCAACTTATAAAGTCAGAATTGCAAGATATAAAGTCAGAATTGCGTGATATAAAGTCAGTATTGCGAGATATAAAGTCAGTATTGTGAGATATAAAGTCAGAATTGCAAGATATAAAGTCCCAAATTGCAACTTATAAAGTCAGAATTGCAAGATATAAAGTCAGAATTGTGAGATATAAAGTCAGAATTGTGAGATATAAAGTCAGAATTGTGAGATATAAAGTCAGAATTGCAAGATATAAAGTCAGAATTGCGAGATATAAAGTCAGAATTGCATGATATAAAGTCAGAATTGTGAGATATAAAGTCAGAATTGCGTGATATAAAGTCCCAAATTGCAACTTATAAAGTCAGAATTGTGAGATATAAAGTCAGAATTGCGTGATATAAAGTCAGTATTGCGAGATATAAAGTCAGAATTGCAAGATATAAAGTCCCAAATTGCAACTTATAAAGTCAGAATTGCAAGATATAAAGTCAGAATTGCGTGATATAAAGTCAGTATTGCGAGATATAAAGTCAGTATTGTGAGATATAAAGTCAGAATTGCAAGATATAAAGTCAGAATTGTGAGATATAAAGTCAGAATTGTGAGATATAAAGTCAGAATTGTGAGATATAAAGTCAGAATTGCGTGATATAAAGTCCCAAATTGCATCTTATAAAGTCAGAATTGCAAGATATAAAGTCAGTATTGTGAGATATAAAGTCCAAAAATGGAACTTATAAAGTCAGAATTGCAAGATATAAAGTCAGAATTGCGTGATATAAAGTCAGTATTGCGAGATATAAAGTCAGTATTTTGAGATATAAAGTCAGAATTGCATGATATAAAGTCAGAATTGTGAGATATAAAGTCAGAATTGCGTGATATAAAGTCAGAATTGCATGATATAAAGTCAGAATTGTGTGATATAAAGTCAGAATTGCATGATATAAAGTCAGAATTGCGTGATATAAAGTCAGAATTGCGTGATATAAAGTCCCAAATTGCAACTTATAAAGTCAGAATTGTGAGATATAAAGTCAGAATTGCGTGATATAAAGTCAGTATTGCGAGATATAAAGTCCCAAATTGCAACTTATAAAGTCAGAATTGCAAGATATAAAGTCAGAATTGTGAGATATAAAGTCAGTATTGCGAGATATAAAGTCAGAATTGCATGATATAAAGTCAGAATTGTGAGATATAAAGTCAGTATTGTGAGATATAAAGTCAGAATTGCAAGATATAAAGTCCCAAATTGCAACTTATAAAGTCAGAATTGCAAGATATAAAGTCAGAATTGTGAGATATAAAGTCAGAATTGCGTGATATAAAGTCCCAAATTGCATCTTATAAAGTCAGAATTGCAAGATATAAAGTCAGTATTGTGAGATATAAAGTCAGAATTGCAAGATATAAAGTCCCAAATTGCAACTTATAAAGTCAGAATTGCAAGATATAAAGTCCCAAATTGCAACTTATAAAGTCAGAATTGCAAGATATAAAGTCAGAATTGTGAGATATAAAGTCAGAATTGTGAGATATAAAGTCAGAATTGTGAGATATAAAGTCAGAATTGCAAGATATAAAGTCAGAATTGCGAGATATAAAGTCAGAATTGCATGATATAAAGTCAGAATTGTGAGATATAAAGTCAGAATTGCGTGATATAAAGTCCCAAATTGCAACTTATAAAGTCAGAATTGTGAGATATAAAGTCAGAATTGCGTGATATAAAGTCAGTATTGCGAGATATAAAGTCAGAATTGCAAGATATAAAGTCCCAAATTGCAACTTATAAAGTCAGAATTGCAAGATATAAAGTCAGAATTGCGTGATATAAAGTCAGTATTGCGAGATATAAAGTCAGTATTGTGAGATATAAAGTCAGAATTGCAAGATATAAAGTCAGAATTGTGAGATATAAAGTCAGAATTGTGAGATATAAAGTCAGAATTGTGAGATATAAAGTCAGAATTGCGTGATATAAAGTCCCAAATTGCATCTTATAAAGTCAGAATTGCAAGATATAAAGTCAGTATTGTGAGATATAAAGTCCAAAAATGGAACTTATAAAGTCAGAATTGCAAGATATAAAGTCAGAATTGCGTGATATAAAGTCAGTATTGCGAGATATAAAGTCAGTATTTTGAGATATAAAGTCAGAATTGCATGATATAAAGTCAGAATTGTGAGATATAAAGTCAGAATTGCGTGATATAAAGTCAGAATTGCATGATATAAAGTCAGAATTGTGTGATATAAAGTCAGAATTGCATGATATAAAGTCAGAATTGCGTGATATAAAGTCAGAATTGCGTGATATAAAGTCCCAAATTGCAACTTATAAAGTCAGAATTGTGAGATATAAAGTCAGAATTGCGTGATATAAAGTCAGTATTGCGAGATATAAAGTCCCAAATTGCAACTTATAAAGTCAGAATTGCAAGATATAAAGTCAGAATTGTGAGATATAAAGTCAGAATTGCAAGATATAAAGTCCCAAATTGCAACTTATAAAGTCAGAATTGCAAGATATAAAGTCAGAATTGAGAGATATAAAGTCAGAATTGCGAGATATAAAGTCAGAATTGCATGATATAAAGTCAGAATTGTGAGATATAAAGTCAGAATTGCGTGATATAAAGTCCCAAATTGCAACTTATAAAGTCAGAATTGCAAGATATAAAGTCAGAATTGCGTGATATAAAGTCAGTATTGCGAGATATAAAGTCAGTATTGTGAGATATAAAGTCAGAATTGCAAGATATAAAGTCCCAAATTGCAACTTATAAAGTCAGAATTGCAAGATATAAAGTCAGAATTGTGAGATATAAAGTCAGAATTGTGAGATATAAAGTCAGAATTGTGAGATATAAAGTCAGAATTGCAAGATGTAAAGTCAGAATTGCGAGATATAAAGTCAGAATTGTGAGATATAAAGTCAGAATTGCGTGATATAAAGTCCCAAATTGCAACTTATAAAGTCAGAATTGTGAGATATAAAGTCAGAATTGCGTGATATAAAGTCCCAAATTGCAACTTATAAAGTCAGAATTGCAAGTTATAAAGTCAGAATTGCGAGATACAAAGTTGCAAATTGAGTTATAAAGTCAGAATTGGGAGTTATATTCAGAATTGAAAGATATAAAGTCGCAAATTGAGTTAGAAAGTCAGAATTGGGAGTTATATTCAGAATCACAAGATATAAAGTCGCAAATTGCGTGTTATAAAGTCAGAATTGCGAGATATACTAAAATCACAAATTGTGAGTTATAAAGTCAAAATTGCGAGATATAAAGTTGCAAATTGCAAATTCTAAAGTCAGAATTGTGAGATATAAAGTCAGAATTGTGAGATATAAAGTCAGAATTGCGTGATATAAAGTCCCAAATTGCAACTTATAAAGTCAGAATTGCAAGATATAAAGTCAGAATTGTGAGATATAAAGTCAGAATTGCGTGATATAAAGTCCCAAATTGCAACTTATAAAGTCAGAATTGCAAGATATAAAGTCAGAATTGTGAGATATAAAGTCAGAATTGCGTGATATAAAGTCCCAAATTGCAACTTATAAAGTCAGAATTGCAAGATATAAAGTCAGAATTGTGAGATATAAAGTCAGAATTGCGAGATATAAAGTCAGATTTGTGAGATATAAAGTCAGAATTGCGAGATATAAAGTCAGAATTGCATGATATAAAGTCAGAATTGTGAGATATAAAGTCAGAATTGTGAGATATTAAGTCCCAAATTGCAACTTATAAAGTCAGAATTGCAAGATATAAAGTCAGAATTGCAAGATATAAAGTCAGAATTGTGAGATATAAAGTCAGAATTGCAAGATATAAAGTCAGAATTGTGAGATATAAAGTCAGAATTGCAAGATATAAAGTCATAATTGTGAGATATAAAGTCAGAATTGCGAGATATAAAGTCAGAATTGCATGATATAAAGTCCCAAATTGCAAGTTATAAAGTCAGAATTGCGAGATACAAAGTCAGAATTGTGAGATATAAAATCGCTAATAGACTTATAAAGCCAGAATTGTGAGATATGAAGTCGCAAATTGTGTTATAAAGTCAGAATTCTTAGAAAAATGTCAGACTTTCTTTCCCCTTAGAATTAGACTTTATAACTTGCAATTGTGAGGAAAAAAGTGAATTAATAATCACTCAGAAAACATTAGCAACAACATAGTGGCATCATGCCAACAACCAAGAACACCCTAGCTATATCTTAGTAACCACTCAGAACACTCTAGTAACTGAGAAGCAAAGTGCTGACATTCACTGAGAACAGCCTAACAACCGCATAGCAACATCAGACCACCCAGGAATGCCTTAATAATCCCTTAGAAACCACCCAGAACGCCCTAGCAACTGGACAGCAACGTGCTAACAACCACTGAGAACACTTTGTTAACTGCATGGTAATGTCACTCTTGCAAGAACACCTGAGCAGTTCCCTAGGAACCACCAAGGTTCCAACTGGACAACAAAATGTTTAGCAACACCTTAGCTACACCCTAGCAACCACATAGCAATGTCACTCCACCCAGAAAAACATAGCACTTTTGTCTTTTTAACAGGAAGGCACAAACTATCCTTGCACTAACATGTTTTGCATGCCTCCATTCCCACCATGAATTTGCCAGTGGGGGTTTGTGTTGAATGCTGGGTAATTTATTCTAAACGCAGTCAAAAGCACTGGAGAGAAAGATGCAAGCTAAGAAATACAGACTCATAAGTCACCCAGGCTCCCGGGCAAGATGTGTGTATACGTTTCACCATGTGATTATGATTTCTACTTGGGTTTGTGCTGATTATCCCTCTGTGAATATGATTAATATGATTAAAGGTGTATATAATGCTCTGTACATTTGTACAGTCTTGTGGGGAAATATTCATTCCCTTAAGCAAGTGTCTTATTTACTCAATTGCAGATCAAACATGACATTTTGTTTCCTTTGATACTTCAATCTCAAAGCTATGGAAGCTTGTTTCCGTCACTGAATAGAACAATTTAAAAGATAATTGCAACTTTTTATCACGCAATTCTGACTTTATATCTTGCAGTTGCAACTTTGTATCATGCAATTCTGACTTTATATCTCACAATTCTGACTTAATATCATACAATTCTGACTTTATATCTCACAATTCTGACTTTATATCTCACAATTCTGACTTTATATCTCGCAATTCTGACTTTATATCTCACAATTCTGACTTTATATCTCGCAATTGCAACTTTATATCATGCAATTCTGACTTTATATCTCACAATTCTGACTTTATATCTCGCAATTCTGACTTTATATCTCATAATTCTGACTTTTTATCTCACAATTCTGACTTTATATCATGCAATTCTGACTTTATATCACGCAATTCTGACTTTATATATCACAATTCTGACTTTATATCACGCAATTCTGACTTTATATCACGCAATTCTGACTTTATATCTCACAATTCTGACTTTATATCTCACAATTCTGACTTTATATCATGCAATTCTGACTTTATATCACGCAATTCTGACTTTATATCACGCAATTCTGACTTTATATCAATAAATTCTGACTTTTTATATCACAATTCTGACTTTATATCATACAATTCTGACTTTATATCTCGCAATTCTGACTTTATATCTCACAATTCTGACTTTATATCATGCAATTCTGACTTCATATCTCACAATTCTGACTTTATGTCACGCAATTCTGACTTTATATCACGCAATTCTGACTTCATATCTCACAATTCTGACTTTATATCACGCAATTCTGACTTTATATCACGCAATTCTGACTTTATATCTCACAATTCTGACTTTATATCATGCAATTCTGACTTTATATCATGCAATTTTGACTTTATATCACGCAATTCTGACTTTATATCACACAATTCTGACTTTATATCACAATTCTGACTTTATATCATGCAATTCTGACTTTATATCTCACAATTCTGACTTTGTATCATGCAATTCTGACTTTATATCTCACAATTCTGACTTTATATCATGCAATTCTGACTTTATATCTCACAATTCTGACTTTATATCACGCAATTCTGACTTTATATCAATAAATTCTGACTTTATATCATGCAATTCTGACTTTATATCAATACATTCTGACTTTATATCTCACAATTCTGACTTTATATCACGCAATTCTGACTTTATATCTCACAATTAAGACTTTATATCACGCAATTCTGACTATATATCACACAATTCTGACTTTATATCACGCAATTCTTACTTTATATCTCACAATTCTGACTTTATATCTCACAATTCTGACTTTATATCTAGCAATTCTGACTTTATATCACGCAATTCTGACTTTATATCATGCAATTCTGACTTTATATCTCACAATACTGACTTTATATCTCACAATTCTGACTTTATATCTCGCAATTCTGACTTTATATCTCACAATTCTGACTTTATATCTCGCAATTGCAACTTTATATCATGCAATTCTGACTTTATATCTCACAATTCTGACTTTATATCTCACAATTCTGACTTTATATCACGCAATTCTGACTTTATATCAATAAATTCTGACTTTATATCATGCAATTCTGACTTTATATCAATACATTCTGACTTTATATCTCACAATTCTGACTTTATATCTCACAATTCTGACTTTATATCTCGCAATTCTGACTTTATATCTCACAATTCTGACTTTATATCTCGCAATTGCAACTTTATATCATGCAATTCTGACTTTATATCTCACAATTCTGACTTTATATCTCGCAATTCTGACTTTATATCTCATAATTCTGACTTTTTATCTCACAATTCTGACTTTATATCATGCAATTCTGACTTTATATCACGCAATTCTGACTTTATATATCACAATTCTGACTTTATATCACGCAATTCTGACTTTATATCACGCAATTCTGACTTTATATCTCACAATTCTGACTTTATATCTCACAATTCTGACTTTATATCATGCAATTCTGACTTTATATCACGCAATTCTGACTTTATATCACGCAATTCTGACTTTATATCAATAAATTCTGACTTTTTATATCACAATTCTGACTTTATATCATACAATTCTGACTTTATATCTCGCAATTCTGACTTTATATCTCACAATTCTGACTTTATATCATGCAATTCTGACTTCATATCTCACAATTCTGACTTTATGTCACGCAATTCTGACTTTATATCACACAATTCTGACTTCATATCTCACAATTCTGACTTTATATCACGCAATTCTGACTTTATATCACGCAATTCTGACTTTATATCTCACAATTCTGACTTTATATCATGCAATTCTGACTTTATATCATGCAATTTTGACTTTATATCACGCAATTCTGACTTTATATCACACAATTCTGACTTTATATCACAATTCTGACTTTATATCATGCAATTCTGACTTTATATCTCACAATTCTGACTTTGTATCATGCAATTCTGACTTTATATCTCACAATTCTGACTTTATATCATGCAATTCTGACTTTATATCTCACAATTCTGACTTTATATCACGCAATTCTGACTTTATATCACGCAATTCTGACTTTATATCATGCAATTCTGACTTTATATCAATACATTCTGACTTTATATCTCACAATTCTGACTTTATATCACGCAATTCTGACTTTATATCTCACAATTAAGACTTTATATCACGCAATTCTGACTATATATCACACAATTCTGACTTTATATCACGCAATTCTTACTTTATATCTCACAATTCTGACTTTATATCTCACAATTCTGACTTTATATCTAGCAATTCTGACTTTATATCACGCAATTCTGACTTTATATCATGCAATTCTGACTTTATATCAATAAATTCTGACTTTATATATCACAATTCTGACTTTATATCAATAAATTCTGACTTTATATATCGCAATTCTGACTTTATATCTCACAATTCTGACTTTATATCTCACAATTCTGACTTTATATCACGCAATTCTGACTTTATATCACACAATTCTGACTTTATATCAATAAATTCTGACTTTATATCTCACAATTCTGACTTTATATCTCACAATTCTGACTTTATATCACGCAATTCTGACTTTATATCACGCAATTCTGACTTTATAACTCACAATTCTGACTTTATATCATGCAATTCTGACTTTATATCTCACAATTCTGACTTTATATAACGCAATTCTGACTTGATATCTCACAATTCTGACTTTATATCTCACAATTCTGACTTTATATCTTGCAATTCTCACTTTATATCTCACAATTCTGACTATATATCACGCAATTCTGACTTTATATCTCACAATACTGACTTTATATCACGCAATTCTCACTTTATATCACGCAATTCTGACTTTATATTTCACAATTCTGACTTTATATTGTGCAATTCTGACTTTATATCACACAGTTCTGACTTTATATCACGCAGTTCTGACTTTATATCACGCAATTCTGACTTTATATCACGCAGTTGTGACTTTATATCAATAAATTCTGACTTTATATATCAAAATTCTGACTTTATATCACGCAATTCTGACTTTATATCTCACAATTCTGACTTTATATCAATAAATTCTGACTTTATATCACGCAATTCTGACTTTATAACTCACAATTCTGACTTTATATCTCAGAATTCTGACTTTATATCTCAGAATTCTGACTTTATATCTCACAATCCTGTCTTTATATCAGGCAATTCTGACTTTATATCTCACAATTCGGACTTTATATCTCACAATTCTGACTTTATATCTTGCAATTCTGACTTTATATCTCACAATTCTGACTTTATATCTTGCAATTCTGACTTTATATCTCACAATTCTGACTTTATATCACACAATTCTGACTTTATATCTCACAATTCTGACTTTATATCTTGCAATTCTGACTTTATATCTCATAATTCTGACTTTATAGCTCAGAATTCTGACTTTATATCTCACAATTCTGACTTTATATCTCACAATACTGACTTTATATCATGCAATTCTGACTTTATATCACGCAATTCTGACTTTATATCACACAGTTGTGACTTTATATCAAATCAAATCAAATCACTTTATTGTCACTCTACCATATGCACAAGTGCAACAGTAGGTGAAATTCTTAGGTGCAGTCCGAGCAAACATAGTAGTCATCACATGACATGTACAACATTTAAGCAACAACAGATTACACATCTGATGCGCACACAATTACTCACAGCACAGTATACACTACAATAAACAATAAATAATTTACACAATGTGAGTGTAGTTCTCACAGCTTTAAACAATATACACATACTTACAATATACATATACTTTAAACAATATACACTAAACATACATTAAACAATAACAGTATACATTAAGCTATAGTAATAATATACAATGTACAGTATACAATATGGTCACAAATAGAAATCCGATGTACAATAGATGCTATATGATAAATAAATGTGTATATAATGTGTGTGTATCTACAGTGGTTTGTGCTGAGTGATATTCTGTCCAGTGTGTGTTATGATCCTGATGGATCAGGAGTTAAGTAGTCTAATTGCTTGTGGGAAGAAGCTGTTCTGGAGTCGGCTGGTGTGTGTTCTAATGCTGCGGTACCGTCTGCCTGATGGCAGCAGTGAGAGCAGCCCATGGCTCGGGTGGCTAGAGTCTCTGATGATCCTCTGAGCTCTTTTCACACACCGCCTGGCATAAATGTCCTGGAGGGAGGGAAGCTCACCTCCGATGATGCATCTGGCCGTGCGCACTACCCTTTGCAGGGCTTTGCGGTTGCGGGCGGTACTGTTGCCGTACCAGGTGGTGATGCAGCCAGTCAGCAGGCTCTCTATGGGGCTGCTGTAGAAGCGTGTGAGGATGTGGCGGCTCATTCCAAACCTCCTCAGTCGTCGCAGGAAGAAAAGCGCTGATGAGCCTTCTTCACAACGGCCTCAGAGTGGACGGACCATGAGAGTTCCTCTGTGATGTGGACACGAGGAACTTGAAGCTGCTGACTCTCTCCACCGGTGCTCCATTGATGGTGATGGGGCGGTGTTCTCTCTCATTCCTCCTGAAGTCGACCACCAGCTCCTTGGTCTTGCTGACGTTGAGGGAGAGGTTGTGCTCCTGACACCATCGTGTCAGAGTGTGCACCTCCTCTCTGTAGGCCGTTTCATCATTGTCAGTGATGAGACCTACCACCGTCGTATCGTCAGCAAACTTGATGATGGTGTTGGAGCTGTGGATTGCCACACAGTCATGTGTGTACAAGGAGTACAGGAGTGGGCTGAGAACACAGCCCTGAGGGGCTCCAGTGTTGAGAGTCAGTGATGAGGAGATGTTACTGCCCATTCTGACCACCTGGCGTCTGTTTGACAGGAAGTCCAGGATCCAGCTGCATAACAAGCTGTTTAAGCCTAGAATCCGGAGTTTCATGTCAAGTATGGAGAGCACAATGGTGTTGAATGCTGAGCTGTAGTCTACAAACAGCATTCTCACATATGTGTTCCTCTTTTCCAGGTGGGAGAGAGCAGTGTGAATTGTAGATGAAATGGCATCATCAGTGGAGCGGTTTGTGCGGTATGCAAACTGCAGTGGGTCCAGTGAGGGGGGGAGAACAGAGCAGATGTGGTTTCTGATTAGTCTCTCAAAGCATTTGCTGATATATCACGCAGTTCTAACTTTATATCACGCAATTCTGAATTTATATCACACAGTTGTGACTTTATATCACAATTCTGACTTTATATCTCACAGTTGCGACTTTATATCACGCAATTCTGACTTTATAACTCAATTCTGACTTTCTATCTCGCAGTTGCGACTTTATATCACACAATTCAGACTTTATATCACGCAGTTGCGACTTTATATCACGCAATTCTGACTTTATATCTCGCAGTTGCGACTTTATATCACACAATTCAGACGTTATATCACGCAGTTGTGACTTTATATCACACAATTAAGACTTTATATCTCACAATTCTGACTATAACTCGCAATTCTGACTTTATAACTCACAGATGCGACTTTATATCATGCAATTCTGACTTTATATCACGTAATTCTGACTTTATAACTCACAATTGTGACTTTATAACTCGCAGTTGCAACTTTATATCACGCAATTCTGAATTTATATCTCGCAATTCTGACTTTAGAACTTGCAGTTGCGACTTTATATCACACAATTCTGACTTTATAACTTGCAATTGCAACTTTACATCATGCAATTCTGACTTTATTTCTTGCAATTGCGACTTTATATAATGCAATTCTGACTTTATATCTCACAATTGCAAGTTTATATAACGCAATTGAGAGAAAAAAAGTCAGAATTGTGAGATAAATAGTCTTTTTTATGTTACCTTTTTTATGTTTTATTCAGTGGCGGAAACAAGCTTCAATACAAAGCACTCCTAAAGAATATTTTTAATGGGATATTGTTTTCTGTTTGAAGATTATTTTGAAGGTTTCAGTGCAAGCAAGTATATAATATATATTATGCATTGTGCACATTATTTTTCAGTTTCAATCACATTTATTATTATAGACAGTTTTTTTGTTTTAAGAATGTCAGTTCCTTTTATGCAGGTACAGCCAATATGCCTAACTGCAGTCAGCATGCTTTGTACAGTATATACTGTACACATTGGCTGGATCTAAGTTGTCTTTTTTTCTTTCTCTTGGTTGACAGCACCTATCCAGCAGACACAGTGTCCAGCAAAGCACATCCCAGGTATGTTTGTCATCCTCAGCACCATCTGAGTGCTTGTCAGAAATGCTTAGGGTTGTTAACATGTGCAGAACTTTTTGTAGGTCATGCTTCACCATGGGCAAAAATGTGACATGAAATGTTTTGTTGAGCTAAAAACCTTGTTTTGGTCATGCTAAAATACCTTTTACAGTTATAAAGCATTAGTTCAAATATAGGGCAGTAAAACAGGCCAAATGTTGCAACACTCGGCTATCTAAGCACTTTTTGTTTGTTTAATTTAGATGCTTCTGTGGCTCAATATTGTTCTCAATATTGTTTTTGAAACATATATTATGAGCCGTCTATGATTGGATCATTATTGCAGTGATTATTATGTTTCTAGCATGTTCTATGTTTGGCACTAACACTAATTGAGGGAGTGTGTAGATTTTAATTTCTCAAACAACCATGTAGGAATACACATCATGGCCATATTCCAACGCTTCAACGCAGAAAGTTTCCACATTTATTTTGAGGCCACTGTATAATGTAACACAACATAACATTATAACATGTATTGATATACCACAACAATAACATAACATGTAATCCTTCTATAACATACTATAACATCACATAACGTAATTATATAACATGTCATGATGTGGTATATTGTTACATACTATGTTATAGAGTTATATTGTTATAGATATGTTATGGAATGTTGTGTTAAATCATGATGTGGTATATTGCTATATGTTATGTTATGTGATGTTATGTGATGTTATGTTACGTTATGTTACGTTATGTTATGTTATGTTATGTTATGTTATGTTATGTTATGCAGGGTTGTGTTGTTATATCATGTTGTAGTATATTGTTACATGGTATGTTGTGGTAAAACAACCTGTAACTAGATAACAACATTTAACAATATAAGCTAACAATCATATGCAGTACCATGATGTGACATACAGTAACATGTAACAATATAGCATATAGCAATATAACCTAACTTGGGACAATGTACCATACGATGACATATACCTGGTAACATAACACAATAGCATACAATAATCACAATATACCATACAATGACTTTGCCTATACATATTTTACTAATACATGAGCCAATAACATAACATGCCATAACATAACATAATAACACACATTATAACATGCAACATAACATATGCCATAACATAGCATAGCATAACATAATATACAACATAACATAATAACACATCATTACATAAAACAGAACATATAGCATAACACATATACCATGACATAACATATAACATAGCATAGCATATAACATCTAGCATAACATACAAAATAACATAACACAAGACACATCATAACATACAACATAACATATAACATAAAATGACAAATAACATAACATACTAACATACAATATAACATAAGACATGGCAATATACCATAAGATGACATATGCCTGGTAACACAACACAATAACGTAAAATAATCACAATATACCATAAAATGGCTTTGCCTATACATACAGTATGCCAATAACATAACATAAAACATAACATACTGTACATCATAACATACAACATATAACATAACATATAACATAATATAGCATAACATAATAACATACAACATAACACAACAGCAAAATAAAATAATCACAAAACACCATAAAATTACTTTCCCTATACATATATTACAAATACATATGCCAATAACATGAAATAACATAACGTAACATAACATAACATAAAACATATATCATAACATACAACATAACATAGCATAACATACAATGTAACATAACATAATAACATACAACATAATTTATAACAACATATAGCAATATACCATAAGATGACATATGTCTGGTAACAACACAATAACATAAAATAATCACAATATACCATAAAACCATGGAGATGGTGGTCTAGTGGGTTAAACCACTGAACTGATATGCAGAAGGTTGCTGGTTCGATCCCAGCAGTCGCCACCAGTGTGTCCTTGAGCAAGGCGCTTTACTCCATGTTGTTCCAGGGGGATTGTCTCTGTAATATGGGTACTGTAAGTTGCTTTGAATAAAACCGTCTGCCAAATGCATGTTATTGGCATATGTATTTGTAATATATGTATAGGGAAAATGACTTTGCCTTTACATAGATTACCAATACATGTGCCAATAACATAACATAACATAACAACATAACATAACAATCACAGTATACCATAAAATTACTTTGCCAATACATATGCCAATAACATAACAGTACATAACATTACATAACACTCTAACATATACTACAACACACATCATGACAAAATGTAAAGCAGTTGTTCACGCTGTGCTTTCAGGATGGCGGAAGACAAAGACACGGGGATTCGTGTCGAATGCCTGTGCCGCACCATCTCTTCGTCAACCTAAAGAGCTTCACGTACAACACCATTGGCGAGGACACAGACATCTTCTTCTCTCTGTATGACCTGAGAGAGGGCAAGCAAATCAGGTAGGAAATATGTAATTTACAAGTTTGCTTATGTATTCAACGGTTGCATTCTTCCACCACTCAAACTTTTTACAATGAAGAGGCTCTCATCTGCAATTATTTACAAGGAACAGCGGAAAATAGTACTTGAGGTTCCATAAGCAATAAAGTAAGCCATCATTTTTTAAGTATCAAGGTCTCAGAAATAAAAGCTTGCCTACAAACACCACCTACATAGGCCACTTTTTTGTACACACTCATTCAAAATGCCACACAGAACTGTCTTTCTGTGAAAACGCATAAAGACGAGATAAGGACAAGAGACCTTGATGAAGTATTCATGTAAACGATCTCTTCGCTTCAGCTGTGCTTTAAGACATCTCAAATTGTAGCATTTTCAAGGTAGAGGATGTCCTAACTAACTCTCTCTGTCAAAACTAAACTTTTTTAGCAGAATATCACAATTTAAGATGGATTTTGCAGCCAGATTTTAAGATTGCAAGATTTTTGTTCTACATAACATTTTACAATACATTTGTTTTTATTCTACAAAGCTTACCTATACAAGCAATTCGCTGCAGTTTCCTACTCAAATAAACACTAGTGGCATTAAAACACCAACAACTTTTATTCCATTACACACAAATTATGATTACAGATTATTGATTATTGACTTTTCTAACATAGTAAATTTGCTTGGTCGCTCACCTGGTACAGAATTGCACTTGAGCACGAAAACCGTAAAATGCGAGGCATAATAATAGAGCTGGCAAAAAAACTAAAATTGGCATGGTTGCTTCATCAAATGTGTTTTTATCTCATGTTTGCTTTTGTTAAAGCTACACTGTGTGATATTTTCCCCCATCTAGCGGTGAAAAGGTACTATATGACCATCCAGTAAATATTAGTTTCTTTTCCTCCCAATTCCGATTTCGTTTTAACTCCTACGGTGGCCGATTTAGTCCAAGATTAACATGGTTTCCAGTTCGATCCAGCAATCCCCCTCTTCACATTCGCCATCGAGTTGTAACACGTGTGTCCGGGTGAAAAATACGGATAGCTCACTCAACGCAACTGGAGTCGATGCAAACACGGAGGCAATTGACATCAAACAGCCCGCACTTTATTCCCCGCGGAACCCCCACAAGAGTCCGGCACAAACTCCACTTCCGTCCACAGCATTACCCAACAAAACAAAAATAAATGAATGTTAGCAACAGAAGACCGCACACATGGGAGTAAAATAATACGTAAAATAATCTGCACACATGGGAGCTCGAGGCGCAGTGCACACACACACACACACACACACACACACACAGAACGCAGGCGCTCCAACCGGGGCGAACCCTCTTAAAGGGGCCGCACTATTTTCCTACTCGTTACAGAGTGTTAAAACGCGAAAGGCGAAGCTTGAATTTACGGGTATGTCCCTCTTTGGCTAATGTACTTTCAAAATGGAGGGGCAACATGGCGACCCCCATTCGAACCCCTTACCCGTATGTATTTTCAATGGCATATTATAAACTTACGAGAATACTTTATTACTTGAAAGAAGTAAATATACATTAATGAGCACATAATCACCCCCATTCATGTCTTTCTTTCTTCAGTCGAAAAGAAATTAAGTTTGACGACTCGATGTCCTGACAGGCTGGACGCAATAATTTACCATGACAATGATACTGTAATGAAGGGTCAACAGGAAGTGGATTCATTTGCAGTTTTATTAGAGATAGCAGAAGTACAGACAGGGATAAGGCAATACCGTAAACAGGGACAGGCAAGGATTGAGGCTGGCGGCGAGAATCAGAGTCGGGTCACAGGCAAGGATCAAGACAGGCGGCTAACAATCACAAACCAGTGTACAGGCAAGGTTCAGGGCAGGCGGCAGAGGATCTCAGATAACAAACAGTCCAGGTAACAATAACGTATCAGTCCACAGAAAACGCTTAGAAATGACAACCACAGCAAATCAAGACTTCGCAAATATGTGGCGTGTGTGTCTTAAATAGTGTGTGTGTGATGCAATGCAGGTGTGCGTGTGATCAGTCCCAGGGATGAGGGCCTATGGGAAATGGAGTCCGACTGATCGTGAATCAATATTCCGGTGATGGCTCCCTCCGGCGGTCCGGAGGATGAACCGGTGAAGCGCTATTCATGACAGATACATTTAAATAGAAAAACTACCAAAAATACACTGACTCCTACTGAATACCAACCTTTTCTGCACTGAGCCAACACAGAGCCCGGCAAACAACTCCCTCATATGACGCAATATGACGCGATGTTGAAAAAAAAGTTGTATCTACACAATTTGTTCTCTTATGTCTTTTTAAAACATTTTAAATCCTGCATTACCTTTTCATATGGTATTTTCATACAAGGTTATATATTCATTTTGAAAAATTTTACCTGCAATGTGCCCTTTAAGCGTAATTGTTACTTTTGTATGAAATGGTCTGATTCCTGGTGTGAAATTGTGATTCTTGGTGTGAATGGTGTGAGAAAAAAAAGAAAAAAAAACACGAAGTAAAGATGAATTTGACTGATAGCATCATTTATTACCCACCTCCCCCTAAGATTTCTATAGGTATTGAGCTATATCCATATTGTGAATTCTTTTCGCCACAATAATTGTGTAGTGAAAAATCGGTTACTATTTATTTTACAGTGTCATTGTTACAGTACATTTATATATTTGAGTAAAATTAATTAACTTCATGTACTTACTATAGGGTTAGGGTAGGATTAGGTTTTTGTTGAGGGTTAGTTGCATGTTATTATGCATAATTTACTCTTATTACTATGGTAAGTATATGTAACATACACTATATTGCCAAAAGTATTGGGGCACGCCTCCAAATCATTGAATTCAGGTGTTCCAAACACTTCCATGGCCACAGGTGTATAATATCCAGCACCTAGGCATGCAGACTGCTTCTACAAACATTTATGAAAGAATGGGTCGCTCTCAGAGCTCAGTGAATTCAAGCGTGGTATGTTGATAGGTTGCCACCTGTGCAATAAGTCCATTCCTGAAATTTCCTCACTACTAAATATTCCACGGTCAACTGTTAGTGGTATTATAACAAAGTGGAAGCAATTGGGAACAACAGCAACAATCACAGAGCGGGGTCCCAAGTCACAAGTCACCAACCTTCTGCAGAGTCAATAGGTACAGACATCCAAACTTCATGTGGCCTTCAGATTAGCTCAAGTACAGTGTGTAGAGCTTCATGGAATGGGTTTCCATGGCCGAGCAGCTGCATCCAATCCTTACATCACCAAATGCAATGCAACGCGTCGGATGCAGTGATGTTTGGGACGCTGCCACTGGACTCTAGAGCAGTGAAGACGTGTTCTCTGAAGTGACCAATCACGCTTCTCTGTCTGGCAATCCATTGGACAAGTCTGGGTTTAGAGGTTGCCAGGAGAACGGTACTTGCCTGACTGCATTGTGCCAAGTGTAAAGTTTGGTGTATAAAGGATTATGGTGTGGGGTTGTTTTTCAGGGTTGGGCTTGGCCCCTTAGTTCCAGTGAAAGGACATTTTGGACAATTTTATGCTCCCAACTTTGTGGGAACCAGTTTAGGGATGGCCCCTTCCTGTTCCAACATGACTGCACCAGTGCACAAAGCAAGGTCCATAAAGACATGGATGAGTGAGTTTGGTGTGGAGGAACTTGACTGGCCTGCACAAAGTCCTGACCTCAACGCGATAGAACACCTTTGGGATGAATTAGAGTGGAGACTGCGAGCCAGGCCTTCTCGTCCAACATCAGTGTCTGACCTCACAAATGTGCTTCTAGAAGAATGGTCAAAAATTTCCATAAACGCACTCCTAAACCTTGTAGAAAGCCTTTCCAGAAGAGTTGAAGCTGTTATAGCTGCAAAGGTTGGGCCAACTCCATATTAAACCCTACGGATTAAGAATGGGATGTCATTAAAGTTCATGTGCATGTAAAAGCAGATGTCCCAAAACTTTTGGCAATATATTGTATGTAACAAGGATTTTGTAAAATATAAAGTGTTACCGAAAATATTATATTGTATCATTATCGTATCAATGTTGTAACAGCCCTAATTTAAGGTTTAGTATATTTTTAAACATGATAGTACATTAATCTTTTAGGACCACTCACCGTTGCCAGATTCACATTCTCTTTTGTCACGACATGTGCAAGAAATAACGTGACATAATTTTACTGAAATCTCCAATGAGCCTCAGTGGCTTTTGTGCTTACGGATCGCAAGTCATACGGATTTTTGAGGTCGAGGGCTCCTTTAACTTTTCTGACAAGTGAGCAAAACGTAAGGAACTTGATATAAGTCGACCAAAAAAAAAAGTGCTTGTCAGAAGCAGGAAGAGGAATTGATTTCCAGTGGTTGAGCTGGAAACACCCTTGAGGGAAGTCCAGTTTCAGTGACTGTAATAAACTCAACTGAGACTCAATGAAGAGGAGATTATATCTTCTATTATATAACGGAAGCTTGTTTTGTTTTTCCTCTGCAGTTCGTGGTGTTAACCTTAAGATAAATAAAGCCACTGAACAATTTCTCCAATGGGAGTGTTTAAAAATTAATTAATACGCATCATTAATTAAATTAGAGAAGCGTTTGTAGGCCACTAAGAAACGATCGCTTAAATGTTTCTGTTTGAAGCAGCAGTTCAATAAGGTCATGCTTTACTCTTTTATTCTTTAGAAAGCCGAAAGAAACAACAACAGAAACATTAATTAAAATGGTCAGACCCCCACATTAATGCTCATCCCTAGCATTTTTTTGGTTTCACTCCAGGCTCACCTGAAAGAGTCATGTTGCGTCATCATTCCTCAAAACCTCACGTGTTAGCATGGCTTTATTTGTGTGTTTTGGAAGCCTTGATCTGCAGAAAGTGTTCGTCCTGAGGGAGACTGCTCTCATGAGAGACCCCATGCTGATGAGGCTCACCATGGAGACAGAACCATTTCTCTACTTCTCACATTCCATATTCCCTCTGAGAGCTTTCGGCCAAGTCTAGACTGCATTTTTTGAGCGAGTTAAGCTTTGCTTTTTATCAATTTTCCCCACTGCAGTTCTTTAAGACGGAATGCATATGTCACTAACAAAACCCACAAGATTTAAACATGCTTAATTTTTACCATTTCTATTTGATTTTAAAATCTACGTAAAATCCAAATGGACTCTATTTACTTTGTTAATGTACATTCCTGGTCTTATTGTTATCCATATAAAAAATAGCAGTTAGCAGGGTTTTTTTTTTTCATACAATTGTAATAACTTGCTCCGCCTATTTAAATTTCAATTAAGTTTTAAAAATAATTTAACCTTTTGTCATTGAATTTCTTATTTAGTTTTACTCAGAAATCTTTTATTATTCGAAAAATACTGTTCAAATTCAGAATTTTTTTCTGTATTTAATTATATTTTGCTTCAGGAGGACCTTTATTGCAGTTAATTGTTAATAACACATATAATATCTTATATGTGAATGCATTTTAGCTAAATTGTTTAATTAAATTAACCTTTTAATGCATAAATGATTAGCCAATTATTATTACATTTTCGGGTCTTTAGCGACCCGGATCTATATCGAACACGGATGGATCTCTATACCTGTCACAATAATATAAAACTCTCCTGATATTAGAGTAACAATTACAGATGAATCAAATACATTTTGATTAAATATTTGATTGCGTTCAGAACTTGCTCTGCAGTCAATCACTGAGCCATTTCAAGTTTTGCTGATGATTCTTCCTATTCTTTAGTGATTATGGTATAAAACATCTGCTCAAACTGAACCTTTCCAAGCTTCAAAAGGCATCAACATATGCTTTATTTTATTCTTCTGTAATTGTTACTCTAATATCAGGAGAGTCCATCCGTGTTAGATATAGTTCCGGGTCACTAAAGACTCGAAAATGTAATAATGATTGGCGAAATATTCATGCATTTAAGGGTTAAAGACAACTGATACACTCTCTGACAGTAGGTGGCACTTACGCAAGAGCAGAAATACCCTAGTTATATCAGTACACAAAACGGTTTCCATATCTGTTGTTAGTCGCACTAAATTGTAGTTTTATGTAACAGCAGTGCATTGGTCATGTGATCAAAAGCGCATATCTTTTATAAACACCTCTTCCAATTGTCGCATTGACGGCATGAACATTTTGTATTGGTAGTGCTGGTTCATTCAAATTAAAAAAACATTTTTAAATATTAAAAATAAAAGGATTCCTCTCTGGAGAAGCGTTTAGTCTCCACTCGCAAATTCCGCCATGTAAATAGCAAATCCGCCATGGTGCGAGCGCAGTTGGCTTTTAAAGGGAATGGGAGATGAGACTCTGATTGGTTTATTGCACGTTACGTCCAAAACACACCCATGACTCATTAAGAGATTAGGCACAACCCTTTTGAACAATTCGCTGGCGCGTCAACCATTTTTCCCGTTGTTAAACTAGCAATTTGGATTGTGGATTCGGACACGCCCTAAGTGCACCTGCGCCATGTGATCGATAAAATAGGGCCCTATGAGTGAAATGTCACTTCATCATTGTGTATCAGACATTGCCACCTTGTGGAGTAAAGGTGAATTGCACTTATTCAGTCATCAAAGATGCAATAATTGTTGTGCATAAAAAATATACTTACACTATTACACATCTATAACATCACTCAATAATAATATTACAATTCCAACAGACAAAATCAAACACTCAATCAAACACTTTCCTGCATTATGCATATATGAAAAAAATCTAATTTTAAAACTTTAAAAAGTCGAAACAATGCTCATAATACATTTACAGTTTATATTCTTTATTCTGTTCTTTATGCTAAATGTCACAAATAGTGTTCTGTCATTCATTCATTCATTCATTCATATCAGAATAAATGTTCTGTTATTTATGCTGTAAAAAATATATTTTTTTAAAGTAATATATTTTCAGAATAAACAATTATTGTGCTTCAATATGTTGCCAAGCCAACTTTATATATATTAATTATATATATTAATATTTTTAAAGAAAAATAGTGATGAAATAGTGAATAAATGGTTCTTTAAAGACTGTGACATGATGTTTTAATTGCTAGGGCTAACTCATCCCTTTAATTACTGAAATGATTAATAATATCACAGATTGTAAATTTCACAAACTACATAGTGATTTTCAAGTCTTGAAAAATACACCAAAATGCATCAAGTTATATAAATGGCAACAGTCGAGGAAAGCTGGCCAAATGATTCTTCACACAGCACCCACAGAGCTGTCTCTCTCTCTCTCTCTCTCTCTCTCTCTCTCTCTCTCTCTCTCTCTCTCTCTCTCTCTCTCTCTCCACCCACTCCTCTGGGTTTTGACAGGCTGTTAATGGTGCTTCTGCCTCCCTCTCAAAAGCTGTGTTACCCTGGAGTGGGCCACAGGTTCGGTCCAAAATTATATCATGCCTGGTCAATCCTGAAAAGAGAAACGTACTGTAAGCAACTGTTTTTTTTTTGTGTGTTTTTTTTTTTTTTTTTTACTTTCCAAATGATTGCAGTTTTGTGAAACAGCATTTGCAAACCAATTTATTCTGTAACGGGACATATTTGACATTTACTTTAAAGATACTATGCAAAATATCCTCCCTGAATAGTCTGTCCCTCGCAGTTTCGCAGTTTTTTGGTTCTCGACGCTCTCTCTTTTTCTGTCTGCCACCTGCTTCTCCAGTCACATATACGCATCATGACATATTCAGGGACACTCACACTGGAAGCATCTGCACTGCCGGCTGGAGTCCTGTCTGTGAGGAATTTTATTTGGGAGCTAGCGGTTTCATCCAAACTAGCGCTGCAGATATTTTATGGTGTTTTGTGTTTCACCACATAGCAAAGACAAAAAAAACCCTGGAAAATAGACAATAATAAAATATAACCTTATTATTATTATTATTATTATTATTATTATTATTATTATTATTATTAAAAAATAATAATAAATATGACAATACTACTAAAAATAAATAAAAGTTTGTTTTTGTTTTTTTAATCAGTAGAAAATTATTATTATTATTATTAATAATAATAATGATAATAATAATAATAATAATAATAATAATAATAATAATAATAATAATAATAATAACAATTATTAGTATTATTATTATTATTATTATTATTAGTATTATTATTTTACTAGTACAATATATTGAAATATTAAAAAATAAAAATTGTATGGTATAATAATAATAATAATAATTATTATTATTATTATTAATATATACAGTATACTAATAAAATATAACTGAATAAAACATATTTTAAATTAAATATATATTTATAATAAAAATAAAATAAAATGTTGTTATATTAAAAAAAAATCATACACCTCATTAATTAAATTATTATAAAAGTATTATTATTAATAATAATAATAATAATTCAATTTAAAAAAATTATTATAAAAAATTTATAAAACATTGTTATATTTTAAATAGTGGTGGGCCGTTATCGGCGTTAACGTGCTGCGTGTTGACGTGTTGTCAAAAATATTGATATTTCGCTATGTATCGATACTGAAATATCTGAAACGATACACTACTCATTTTCTACAGTATCAATATCAGCTGCGCTCTCCTCTCCGACCGACAGCGAGTGACACGCACCCGCCTCCTCTCATTCACGGGTGTTAGCTAGTGTGTAATGTTGCTGTTTGAGCATAAATAACATCTGCAAAGTTACAACGTTCAAAGTTTAAAGCAAAGGGAGATATTTGCTTTTAAAGAAATCAATTTCTAAGGACTACAGCAAACGGCCAGTAGGGACTACTAGACATTCCTGCAGGGTCTCTGACATCATCAGCCCCAATATTTACATAAACCCCTCCTCCGAGAATATTAAATAGGGGGGGGCGAGGCCATTTTGTATCGCCGCGGGGAAGCGTTGTTGTGGTATAGTTAGTAGGCTGGAGTGTTGTTGCCGCAATGCCGACGAAACGCTGTTATTTTCATCCGGATTGCAGGTCCACTTTGTTCAGCCTACTTGGGGACGGGGGTGCGTTGCAGTGCGTTTAACATACTACATGTTATATGCATGTGTGTATGAGACAGAGGGGAACAGGTCGCATTTGCAGCAGATATATGCTGCCCATCATAAATCAAAGCATGAGACAGACAGGGGTCGGAGGAGAAGACCGGAAATTGTGTCATAATGGACAATATTCGTCTGTATTTGCAATACACGAGCCGCGGTTCAGCAGCGCGAGACAGGCGGGCGCGTGTGGCTCCCGTTGCACATTCCAATGAAGGATTGGCACAACGGCTTGTCCTGAAAGATGGATTTAAAAACAGAAGCTGTTTACGGGCCACAACCTGTAAGTAGGATTTATTTTTCGTCGCTGTGTTTTCCTGTAATAGTTCGTATTGTTAATTGTTGTAGCAAGGAAGTACACATGACAACGCTCATTTGGCTCTGCAAACCAGTTTGTTAAATGCTCATTCATACTTAACGTTATCCGACAAACACCTAACGTTACAAACTTTTTTTTTAAATCTCAACAGCGAACTTGGCATTAGTGTAAATTATTCTTTGATTAGAGCGTTTATGTATTGTTTATCTACAGGCATGCTAAACAAATCTGTTTTTGATTTGGCTACTAGTAAAGCCAATGTTTAGTGTTTGTTTTGGGTTAATAGTTCTTGCGACAGATATTTGGCTATAATCATTCTAAAAATACAAAAGTAACAGTGCCATTCAGTAGCGATCACTATAGATCCGCAGTCTTTACTCTTGAGGACTAAACAGGTTCTGCTCGATCATCTTCACTAAAATTGTCTGGGTCTGATTCGGGCTCAAATTGGTATGGTTTTATAGACGCCATTGTTTCTAATACTTCCCAAAGCACAGGCTACCGGTAAAGGTAAGGGGCGTGACGTTTCCGACAAACGTGCACTAGGCGGTTAGCGAATCACAACACACTGGGCCAGCTAACCAATCTGAGCCCATTGCATATTTTTGAGGGACTGGCTTCATACAACCCGGAAACCATCAGACCGTTTTTACAAGGAGGGACAGAGCAGTGTAGAATAAAGGTAAAATTTATGAAAAATAATGATTTTTTTAAAAAACGAAGCATGAACACATGTTACAGTGCACCCCACAAACACAATCAAGCCTTCGAAAGAATGTGTTTTACCACCCCTTTAACAACAAATAATAATAATTGTCAAATTATTGTTGTTGTCGCTTATAAGTAAAATAATAATTAAATATAATGAAATATTAAAATGAAAATAATTAAATATTATTAATAAAAGAAATACAATAATATAATTTACTATAAACAAGATATTTTTTTGAATAAAAATGAAATAAACCACATTTTCATAATAAAATATTTAAAAATAAAATTATAATAAAATATTATTATTACCATCAATTTTTTTATTTGTTGTTGTTGTTGTTGACAAAAGAAACTATATTTTTTTGTCTTGAGCATCAGCAAGTCTTTGACTAACTTATAACATTTGCTGTTACATCTATTTTTATACGCTCAAATAAATGAAATTAAATTATGCGACTCAAATTTGGATAAAAGGTTTGATGTCCAGGTATGTTGCTTTCTCTGATCTGTCGATGCTTTTGGTGTTGCAGGAATGTACTGTTCCTTGATATGCATTTACACAAAAGGTTTCACACATACTGATCTTTTGGGTCAACGTCGAAACCTTTAGTTTTGGAAATGACACAAAACACAAAAAAACAATTATTTGTTTCAAAATAGGTGCTGCCAGTCAATATCTGCCATTATCTCACAAAGTAGTCATGTTCTTTTCGTGATTGATTAAAATGCATGACAGCTGCTTGTCTCTATTCAAACTCAGATTAATTATTCAGCTTTGAAGGTGCCTTTAATATTCAAACTTGTTAATTGCTTTTGCCACCAATCCCCAGCAGTTAATTTCATGTTCAGAAGCCCGTGTGTGTTTCTTTACCTTAAATCCACTCTCTGAACATGCTTTTTTATGTTATAAAGATCATATGGCAACCTGAAAGCCTATCAGCCTTTACACACTCGAGACGCTAAGTGTGTTATTTCCGTGTGCGGCATGAGCTCGCGATAGCTACACAATAGGACTTGGACAATCGCAGCAGAGTCGTTTGAATGGGACAAAGCTGGGAAATAATAGCACTGCTGATGTTAGAAGATTTTAATGAATACTTGTCACAGCTGCTGGAGGACAATAGTGTCTCCATCGGGGAAGTAGGTTGGCGCCTTGCAACGACATGATTGGTTGTTCTCTGCAGAGCCGTTCCCTCAGGGTGGACGCACGTGGAACTGATGAGTTGATGTGAACATGTGACGCATGTGCTGGATGTGACGCATGTGCTGGAATGTGTAATCACAATCATTTATGTGCACATACATGCATAATGTATGTGTGAGATCAGAAATTCATGTCTGTCAAATATGTTCTCTTGCATGATTGCTGCGATTCCATAAACAACATATTAGTAAGGTTTAATAATATAATATAATATAACTTTGATTATTGTGTGTTGTAAAAATAAATAGGTTTAAATACAATTATTTATTTGTTTATTTTATTTTATTTATTCATTTATTTTTATAATAGGAATTAACATATTTTTGTAAACAAATGGTTATGTTGTAATAACCTAAATAAATAAAAACACTAAACATTTATTTATTCATTCCATCAATCAATCAATCAATCAAATCAATGGTAGTGTATTTGTATTTGTGTAATAAAATGTATTTACAATATTTACAATAGCAGTTAGCAAGGTTTATTTATTTATTTATTCTTTCATTAGTTCAATTAAGTTTGTTATTTACAATAGGAATGAGCAAGTTTTATGTAATAAAACAAAAACAAAAAAAGTAATTTATTTATTTATTGTTTTGTTGTAAAATAAGAAGTAAAACTATAATGTACATTTCCTGAAGAAAATGTGAGTGGTGCTTGCCTCTATGAAATGTAGATTTGAAAATATCCCTATTTGGATTTGGGTTGCTAGGGTTCTTGAGTGCCAGTGCGTGGCTAGGACGTGCTGAAGGTGATTTGTGATTGTGAGTCAAACGAGCCCACCCTCATGTTTCTATGACACTTCAATACAAAGATATCCCTTGGATTTCTTTGAATGGAAGTCTATGGAACTCGTTGCTAGATAGCTTCACAATGACCCTGAGAAAGTGATTGAGTAAAATGAGCCCACCCTCTCTAAGATACTGTGATTCAGAGTTATATTCAATACAAAATCCCTATGCGAGGTACCATAGTAGGAAACACATGATGCTTTGTCTATGGCAAACACCACTAATATATGAATTAATTAATTTACTTTTTTAAAGGTAGGGTTGGCAATTTTTTTATAAACACTTTTTTGTTATACTGTTTGAAACTCTCTTCACATTCTATAATCAATAATAGAAGTGGTCTAAATATTAAAACATGTATTATATATATATATATATATATATATATATATATATATATATATATATATATATATATATATATATATATATATATATATATATATATATATATATATTCTGTGGAAGTCTCATGACCAAAAAATGTCTGTCCAATCATTGCAATCGGTCCGAATGAAATGATAGGTTGTCCGTCCTACCTACCTGTCAACATATGTATTTATGTACCTCACACGTTATCTCGTCTCGTGGCACTTTGCAGACAGGTGTCGATCGGCTAATGCTAATGATCTTGAGTCTTTAGATGATTGACAGAAATATCCGTGATCGTTTACAACCCTCAATCACGTTGCACTGAACATATTCCACACATTTGTTCTGAGCAAACAGCAGAAGTAGCATAGAGATATTTTGATCTGAGTTTAGGTCATGATGCTGTGTATTTGATATGCATGAGGACTGGTTCCTGTGGATCGGATGTGGCAAGTGGAGAATTCTCAGCGAGGAGAACTGGCTTGAAATAATATAATTAAGATCTCAAAAATAACATTTCAGAGTTTGCTGGCACTCAGACAGTCATTAGGGCTTCACTTTATTTTCTACTGATGCCATTGCGCCAGAATTTCAATATTTCACCGCAATGGAGAATAGATGAACATTTGAACATCAAATAAACACATAATGTTTATTTGATATGTAGAATGCTTGATAGATAGATAGATAGATAGATAGATAGATAGATAGATAGATAGATAGATAGATAGATAGATAGATAGATAGAGATAGATAGATAGATAGATAGATAGATAGATAGATAGATAGATAGATAGATAGATAGATAGATAGATAGATAGATAGATAGATAGATAGATAGATAGATAGATAGATAGATAGATAGATAGATAGATAGATAGATAGATAGATAGATAGAAATAGATGCCCTTGAGAAAAGACTCAGGCAGCAGCTGTCCTTTTCAGACACCTGTACGTCCACAGCTGCACAGCTCTCATACAGATGGGGCGTTACTGCAAGTATTGTAGTCGTAACCGTCTCTCTGGTGCCACAGACTCCATTAGACTCTATCAGAGCAGGCAGGAAGTGTGCAGCTCTGTTTCCTATGATCTGATTACAGCACAGTCAGTTCACTTCATCCACTGGAAACACGCTTTATTAACATTCTCAGTGTTTCCCCACGTCTTCCCGGTACGGGGTCCACTGTGTAGTTTCTTAAAGTAATATTACAGATGTATTGTCCCAAGGAGCCACAAGTGCTCCTTTATCATAAAACCTTTCATGTGTATGGGACATTTGTGTTAAGTTCCTAATAAAATAAAATGAAGGCATCAATTATCTCTGTATTAATTCAGAAATAAAAAGTCATGTGATTAAATAGACTGGGTAAATCCAGCCTGATCTGCCGGCAATTTGATTTCGCCCTGCAACTCAGTCTGGAAACCTGTACATTAATTTCTACTGGTTCTGTTACACTTTTGCGGGAACCAATCACAGACTGGCTTATCCACCTGGCGCGCTATTGGCGGGTTTAACACGATGACGGATAGAGAAGCGATGGGTCGTTGCCCGTTGATCCCGCCTCTTGTGGTCTGATTGGTTGAAGGACTATACAATTGCGTACAGAGTCATTTAATTTATGCTTGTTGATCACGCCTCTTGTGCAGTAGAAAATACAGAGCAGACTCCCCAGACCAATGTTCTATCTTAAATTGAGCTGTGATTAAATAGACATATTTAAAATGTTTTAGAACTAGATATATTAAATTCAGTTAAAAGTGTGAACTTTCCAATTACTATTTTTTGTAAAAGCATAAAAAAGCAATTTAAATGTTACATTTAAAAATCTGTATTTATTGTTATATTTAGCTACCTTTATAAACGTGACTTAAATAAGCTGTATTATGTAGAGTATTTATTTATGTCAGTTTGTAAAGTGATTTAATTACTTTTTGTATATAATAGCATATTTACATTCTTTAAATAACACTCAAAACACTAATTCAATAAATTCTGAATATCACATTTGTCAAATTAAAGGTTATTTGTTATTGTGTTGTTATATTTAACTAGCCTTTTCTAAATAACCAGTGCAATCTGTGCTATATGTGTTTTGTTAAGTAAATACATTTTTAGCATGAATTAAAGTTTTAAGTACATTTATTTGTCAGTTTTTTTAAACAATTTTGTGACTATAGTGGCAGTGTTTTTTAGTTTTTATTTTAGTTTTATTATAGTATAGTATTCATATTTTGAATTAGCTTTTATTTTTACTTTCCATGATTTGTTTTTGTCATTTAGTAATTTTATTAGTTTTTTATTTAATTTATTTTTCTTTCAGATTTAGTTTCAGTTATAGTATAGTTATAGTTTTTATATTTTTAGTCATTTTGTTATGCACTTTAGTCATTGTATTATTATTATTATTAAATATTTTTTATATTGCTATTTAATTTATATTTATTGTATAGGTGCTCTTGTGGGAACATAACACGTCCGTCATCTGACTATACAAATGCATAATAAATGTGCGTTTATGAATTAGGCAGACGGTGAGCATTTTTGGAATAAAGTGACATAGCTCTAGTTTCAGAGACTATGGTAACTGTAGCCATATTAGACATACAGCATTCTAGAAAACCCATTCAGAAAGGACATTTTTCAAACATTCACAAAATATGAAGTGCCATCCTTACTTGTTCTGGATATTAAGTTAGAAATTGGCATTGGTATTGACTCTATGGAGACTTGTATGTTCGTTTGGTACATCCAACAACAGAACATTTGTAATGTTTTTTTAGACATTGTAATACTCTAGATAGCTGATACAGCGAGTACACAGAAATGGCATCTTTGTGCTTCTCACTCAGGGGTGTGTCTATGCTAAAAGGGCAGATCATCAACAGTTATGGGCGGGGTTTCCCTACTCTTAAGTCGGAGTGGGGGGAAATATAAAACAGAGTGTTATGAAGATTGATAATGATTGAGTGGGATTATAAAAAAACGTATTGGGTGGCTTTTTACCATTATAGGCTGGTTGTTTACACACACTCTGGACACACATCTGTGTTCAAACTAGGGGTGTACATTGGCACTGCCCTCACAATTCGATTCGATTACGATTCACCAGGTAACGATTCGATTCGATTCTACAATGCATTGCGATGCATCAAAATTCTACCGCATACAACAAGGCAAATTTTTTATCAGTCATGAGGTAATACAAGCAGTCAGATATTGAACAACAGATTTTATTGGCTGCTATGTGTGTATTATCACTCTCCTGTATCTTTGACATAAATGTCATTAAATAAAATAAAATTGAATGATACAGGGTATTGGATATGGCATTTTCAAACCTATAAAAGAAAACATAAATCACTGCTTTCAGTGCTTTGAATGAGAAATGTTTCTCTTCTCTCTGCTTTAGAACCATTTGAAATTAAATAGAGCAATAATAACAGCCAACTTTTTACACACAGTAAAATAGTATCTCTAAGACAGGGCACTTCCTGAACTCCTGTGCAAATATTAATTTGAACCCAGGCACTCAGCAATAAAAATATTCAGTGCAACACACACAAGGCGCGTTTCCATTACAGATTTGCGCAAAACTTTTGCAATATTTTCTAAAAGTCAATAAAAAAATATTGTGAAATGATGGCGTTTCCATTAACTGATGTTATGCGACTAAAACTAATATTTTCCTCTCGTGATAAGTAATTCCAAAACTTATGCTACGTATGTTGTTAGGTTTGTGTATATCCCAGCCACCGCACGCCATTATTATTAATGGAAGATGTGTTATTCAAGCACTGATGGCAATGAAAGCACCTTATACTTGAGCGGCACGTTTGGTGTGTGTCAGTGATGCGCGGGTCAATGTATAAACAACCCGCACCCGACCGACGTTTTCAACTAACCCGCCCGCAACTCGGACCGCAAAAAAAAAGAAGAAAATATTGTACCCGACCCGCTTCCTGACCCGCATTTTTTACACGTAGTAAATGCTTATCGTAGCGTCATTGGGCCATTGAGAAAATGTTTCAGGCCCTGACGTGGTGCGCTCGGCGAGAGCAGGCAGTTCTTGAGGCGGCCCATCATTTTCCATTTCAGCTCTAGATGCATATATTGATGAACGCGATGTTTATGTTTCAACCCGGCTTGAAGAATTCATCAGCAAGCCCTTAGGAGCGCAAACTGTTCTTTTTCTGTATGATGCTGTATGATACAGGCTTGATTTATTCATTTATTTCGTTTCATTTTCTTAACAATTAAGATGCTGCATGTGTTTATCCAGTCTAATCGAAGTGTGCGTCTCTCCCCCGACTTTACCAACAAAAATCCCGCCCCTCTCAGAAAATACATATAACTGACTTTACTGAGCTATATGCGTTTAAAAGTAGCCTAAAATGGTACAATGGCATTGCTCAGTTCAACGTTTTGGGAAATCGGGCATTTTGTCCCGCGTCAGCATTTATTCAAAAGTTAATAACGCTCAACATTCAAAAGGTAAATAAGGATTTATTGACGACCCGACCGACCGTGACCCGAATATCATAAAAAAATATTTTTGGATGACTCGTAACCGCGGGTAACCGCGGGTGACCGCAGGCACCCGCTCATTTTGGATCAACCCGCGCATCACTGGTGTGTGTGTGTGTATGTGTGTGTGTTTATCTCTCTTATCTGCTTCAAGCTCTTGATAAATTGTGGCATTTTCTATTCTATTGTTTTTTATGAGTTTAATAAAGAACTCTGTCTCGTCTTCTGTCCAAACATACCATCATCTGTAAAGAGTGAACGACTTTTACATACACCAGGTTATTGTGACGCATTGCCACATACAGAGACGAGCGAAATGTTTGAATTTGCATGGTGGTAACTCAAAGTTTTACCACTTCGTTATTTTGGCTTGGAATTTTGTTTGTTGGAAATATAAACTGAATTTAGAAATGCTTTTGAAATGAAAAACTTGAAATGAAGACAGCGTTTGGAGTGGAATGCAAAATAATCCGTTCCCTGAGTCCATGGCCTTTGCTGTTATTGAGTGTACACAAATAAAAGTAGACAGTTTACTGTTTATAATTATATCTTGCACTTATCTGTAGTATGGCTAAAAATGACGGAGTATTGTGAGTTTCCGCTGGAATAAGGAAAAAATCCATCAAAAGGCGCCGACGACTTCATCAGACAGAGGGTTAAAGAAAACGTAGCCTATTTAGTTTCATATGGGTAGGCTATGTCTAAACATGAATTTTGAGCACTTCATTGAATTGTGTTTTCTAGAAAGTATTTCTTTAAAATTTATTTTGTTTTGCATAAATTGTATTTTAATTTTGATCAATGTTTAATCGACTATTTGGCTGTATATTTAATAAATAAGAAGCAAACTAAGATCGTCGGGAATGGATTGACGTGCGTAACTGGCCTGATTCCTCAGTCTTTGAGTAAGGCTGAAACTATAGCGTCTTTCTGTTTTAATACATTTCTTGAATATACACTCACCTAAAGGATTATTAGGAACACCTGTTCAATTTCTCATGAATGCAATTATCTAATCAACCAATCACATGGCAGTTGCTTCAATGCATTTAGGGGTGTGGTCCTGGTCAAGACAATCTCCTGAACTCCAAACTGAATGTCAGAATGGGAAAGAAAGGTGATTTAAGTAGGCGGGCCGGTCTGAGTATTTCATAATCTGCTCAGTTACTGGGATTTTCACGCACAACCATTTCTAGGGTTTACAAAGAATGGTGAAAAGGGAAAAACATCCAGTATGTGGCAGTCCTGTGGGCGAGAATGCCTTGTTGATGCTAGAGGTCAGAGGAGAATGGGCCGACTGATTCAAGCTGATAGAAGAGCAACTTTGACTGAAATAACCACTCATTACAACCGAGGTATGCAGCAAAGCATTTGTGAAGCAACAACACGCACAACCTTGAGGCGGATGGGCTACAACAGCAGAAGACCCCACCGGGTACCACTCCTCTCCACTACAAATTGGAAAAAGAGGCTACAATTTGCACAAGCTCACCAAAATTAGACAGTTGAAGACTGGAAAAATGTTGCCTGGTCTGATGAGTCTCGATTTCTGTTGAGACATTCAGATGGTAGTCAGAATTTGGCGTAAACAGAATGAGAACATGGATCCATCATGCTTTGTTACCACTGTGCAGGCTGGTGGTGGTGGTGTAATGGTGTGGGGGATGTTTTCTTGGCACACTTTAGGCCCCTTAGTGCCAATTGGGCATCGTTTAAATGCCACGGCCTACCTGAGCATTGTTTCTAACCATGTCCACCCCTTTATGACCACCATGTACCCATCTTCTGATGGCTACTTCCAGCAGGATAATGCACCATGTCACAAAGCTCGAATCATTTCAAATTGGTTTCTTGAACATGACAATGAGTTCACTGTACTAAAATGGCCCCCACAGTCACCAGATCTCAACCCAATAGAGCATCTTTGGGATGTGGTGGAACGGGAGCTTCGTGCCCTGGATGTGCATCCCACAAATCTCCATCAACTGCTAGATGCTATCCTATCAATATGGGCCAACATTTCTAAAGAATGCTTTCAGCACCTTGTTGAATCAATGCCACATAGAATTAAGGCAGTTCTGAGGGCGAAAGGGGGTCAAGCACAGTATTAGTTTGGTGTTCCTAATAATCCTTTAGATGAGTGTATGTCTTAATTATATTAAGCCTATAGATAGTTATGATATTTGTGGCTGCACCGGGGTCCGTCATTATAAAGTTACGCCACTTTCCTTATTAGGAGAAAATATATGTTGTTTTAACGACATAAGATCTGGAAAAAGAGTGGAAAAAAAATTATATGTAGGCCCTTTGCGTGACTGTACCAGGTGACCTGTAAATGCGAAGGGTTTCCATTGCAGTTTTGCGAAAATGTCGTTTTTCGAATTGCCTGAAAAACCACCTCATGCGAGCGTAAAATTTTTTTTGCGATATATGGGAGTTTTTGCGAAATTGATACGTTTCCATTGGGCGTATTTTCAATTCGCAATTTCAATTTGCGCAATTTGAAGGGTAATGGAAACGCGGCTACAGTAACGTTGACACTAGCGACTAGCGGCTGGGATGTGTCGACTTTTTGTGTTGTTGAAGCCAACTCAGGATGCCAACGATCAACATGGTTCGTGAAGTTAGTTGTATTGCCAACGTGCTTGATTTTAGTGTGGCAGGCGCATTAGCAGGGCGTAAGCAGCACGTATTTTTTTCGGCGCCCATGTTAACAGATTAGAGCATTCACACCACACGCAGAGGCGGCGCGGCAGCGCGTAGCAGGAGCAGAAGCAGTAGTGCCGCGATCGTTTCGGCACCGAAGCTATATTTTTGCCACGTTGCTCACGCTGAATTAAAGCCACAGTGGATTGTTCTTGATCAAAACTGACCTGATTAACATGGAAAATAACAAATTTCACCATGAAATCATGTAGTGAAGTGTCCCGTGTGTTTCACGATCACCATATGACATCCAGCGCTGTTAAAAAAATAAAATAAAAAACACAACACTGCCAGAAGTTTTTGCCCAAACTTCAAAAGCCTGTTTAAATGATTAAAACTAGTAGCATATATTCACTTTAATGTTATATTTATTATGTGAACCACTTATATACAACATGTTATATGCATGTGTGTATGAGGCAGAGGGGAACACGGTCGCATTTGCAGCAGATATATGCTGCCCATCATAAATCAAAGCACGAGACAGGGTTCGGTGGAGAAGACCAGAAAATGTGACATAATGGACAATATTCGTCTGTATTTGCAATATACGAGCCTCGGTTCAGCTGCTCGAGACAAACGCTGCCAGTGTGAATGCACAACAGGGGCGCGCGGCTACCGCTCTCCATACGCATCGCTCCTGCCCTGCCAACGCACTGCTAGCACGTGCGGTGTGAAGCCGGCGTTAGAATCCGAAATGTGCCCAGATGTCCGCTTTCCAAGCTTTGGGTGCGTTTTTAATTACCCGTCTACCGCGGTCATCTCCCTCCGCCTCAGCCATCTTGATTGTTGTTGTTGTTATGACCCCGGAAGTAATTGAAACTTCACAACTGTATTGTCCAATTCAAGGCCAGAAAATAAACGGTGACATAATCGATTATGACACTTTGCCACATCAATGCTTAATTGTGCATGCCCCGCATTGCGATGCATCGCCGAATCGATTATTGTTGACACCACTAGTTCAAACACCTTATAAAAGTGAATTTTGCATAATAGGTCCCCTTTAAGGACAAATTGAGTTTACACAACACTGTTTTCAACTAAAAGCTGAAAACTTTTGATGCGTTTTGGCCGTTCATTTACACGACAATGGCGTTTTGGTGACCAGAAAACGCAAACTTTTGAAAATGGGTTTCCGTTGATACTGTTATCGTCTCCGTGTAAAAAACATGAATTTGTGAAAACGGTGAAGTCATACACATGCGTATTATGTGTTCAGTCTATAGGCGCGTAGTGTTTCTTTACAAAGTAACATCGCGAACTACTGGCCTGGCATGAATAATACAACGTTTTTAGTCATTTCCGCAGATCCGTGTGAACGGTGATCGTTTTGACAATGTTGTCATCTGTACGTGAAAGGCTCAAAGGAAAAACGTTTCTGTTTTTAGTACAATTTTGTCGTGTAAATGTACCCTTAAGTCAGTTTTGAACTGTCAGACGCAAAACCATGTCAGATTCATTGTATTTAACTATATTTACTTGCCCATATGATGTACGATTTAAATCATAACTTGCTCATGTGAACTTTTATTCAATCCGTTTTTTTCTTTTTATTCTTCCAGTGAAAAGTTTATGGTGAGACTCAACAAAAATGGTGGCCCAAAAAACCCAGAGAAAGTTGACCGCCTCTGCGCACTCTTTACGGTAGGAACACATGTAATCAACAGCATTGTTATTGCTATGGCTAAGTTCATTTGAAAATAGGTACTTTTGGAAAAACAAAAGACACTGAATTAAGGCTTCTCTTATTTTCTCGCAGGACCTAAGCAACAAGGACATGAAGAGAGATCTGTACATTGTGTCCCAGGTCATCAGGACGGGTGAGTATCCCGTCTCATTTAGCGTCTTTCTCTTCCTCTATCCATTTCCTTCATTTGGAGCCAAATGTGCCCGAGTTGCCACAAGGCATTGCATTTCTGCCAGCAATTGCATCTCTAGAGTGGTTACATTACATAAGTGTGGAGTTGCAAGTTCCATTCCATTTTAAAAAGGGATGGGCAGCTTGGATGCTGGAACAGACAATTCAACCCCCCCAAATGGGACACAACGTCCCGCTGCTCTCAGAGAACAGTCTCAAAATGAAAATGACACTGAATGGCCATTTTAACCTAATTTGTGAAACTTCAGTTATTTTTACTATTAGTTTCGTAAAATTCGCAAAATAATGAGAGTGTAAATATGATTTGATTTCTGTCTATTTCAGTTAATAAATTAATTTGATGATTCATTTACATAAAAAAATGAAGACCCTTCATGGTTTATTAAAATGTATTATTATATTGACACATATGAAAATGATTAAATAGCCTTAAAAATAAATGCCACTTCGAGTTGGCATTATAATTGCGTAAGTAATGCCATGAAATTAATGGGATAGTTCACCCTAATTAATAACAATTCGCTCATCATTTAGAAGACAATTTCACAATTTGTGTTTGTTTATTCATACAATGGATGTCAATGATAACTAAAAGAGTTTGGTTACCAACATTCTTCAAAATCTCTTTTTATGTCCTGCAAAAGAACGAAAGTCGTACAGGTTTAAAACAACATGAGAGGGAGTAAATGGTGACAGAATTTGTATTTTTTGGTGAACTGTCCCTTTTATGTGTTTTTATTAATATGGATTTTTTTTTTTTTTTTTCATTTTTTGATTGAAATGATACTCTAAGTGTTTTTTGCTAGTTTAAGCCCAACGCTGTTATCATTTTCACGTCCAGCGCTACGTTGTTTAAATAGCAAATGCACTCACGCCGATCTGTTCACCCATAGGCGTGCTGGTCTGAAAACGAGGTGTGTTCAGGCACATTGTTGGCGCGTTGCTATTTTGAGGAACTAAAAATGTCTGCGCCATTGACCAACAAAAACCTGGTCTGAAGTCAATAGAGCAGTATTTTTTTGTTTTATTTAAAGGGCTTGTTAGTAATAAGCGCCTATAGGGCTGGTCCGAATAAAAAATTGAGCTTCGAAGCTTTGGTAGTAATCAACATCGAGTATTCAAATTCGAATACTTATTTGCAGCTGTATCATACAAATAAATAGTTAAAAAATCATATATTGTGATTTTTGAATTTTTTTTTTTGATTGTCTCTCACAGTGGACATGCACCTACGATGACAATTTCAGACCCCTTCATGATTTCCAAGTGGGAGAACTTGCAAAATAGCAGGGTGTTCAAATACTTATTTTCCTCACTGTAACTACTTTGACATTAAAAACAAAACTAAACAATTTTAATGGCTGCAACGATGTGTAGGCCTAATAGGGAGGATAAAAAAAATAAAAAATAAATTAATAAATCACGGGACTCCGGCCGATAGTTTTGGTAAGCTGTCGGACACGGTCGGGCTAGGGCCTAGATTTGAGACCCGTGCAGGGCTCTAAGACTAACTACAATTAAAAAACTGAACGTGCCACTTGAGCCAAACTAACGGGCTTCTCAGCACATCAGCAGCAGCAGTCAGATCATATTCTTCACGAGAGCTAAATTACAAGATGATTGCGGAATATTTGGTTTCAAAGCGATGTAAAAGCGCCTATTTAAGGGAGTTTGTCATTGTACTGTTTTGTAGCTATGTTTTTCATTAAGAATAATAGCTAATGAACCCACAATTCAAGCAACCCGCCCTTGAATTGGCAAACCGAAAGTAAACGGCGCAGTGGCGTTCAGTGCACAAGCACAGCACGGTGAGGGAAAAAAATTTCACCGCCACATCCCTAACGTGTAAAAAGAAAAGTACATTTTGATTCTATTATTCTATTTTCCACAATGTCAAACGAACACAGTTTAACCCAAAATGCAAGCTCAGACATGGCTTCTGCCATATAAACTCGTGCAGTTGTGAGCTCTGCTGCAGGGAACACTAAGAAGAAGCAAATATATTTATTAGGTATAATGAGGCAATTAAAAATGGCTTGGCTATAAGATAATTGAAAAAAAAGTATTGTATTCTATTGATTTTATAGTATAAACATATCCAAGCGCGAATGAGAGCCGAGCTGGATGCCAGGTGTTCGCGGAAAAAAACAACAACGAATATTCGAATCACAAATTTGAAAATCGAATACCAACCCATCGAACGAATATTTGAATATTCTGGTCCAGCCCTATGCGCCTATAGGTGGGTGCACAACAATGCGTAGGAGCACACAAACATTTTTAAATATTAAAAATAAAAGGATTCCTCTCAGCGTTCAGTCTTTCTACTCGCAATATGTAAATAGCGAATCCACCCGCGCCATGTGCATTAGACCATGCACTCAGATTGATAAAATAGGGCCCACTGAGTCAGTCATTCGATTCGTTCAAACAGCTGATTCTTTCGGGAAGGAAGTAAATCTCTCTCTTTATGAATGAATGAATCCGCATTTTGAGCCGTCGCTGTGTGTTGCTCGGAGATGCACAGTTCTGCTTTAGCTTTATAGGTAATATTTTCTTTGCCAAATTGAGCTAAAACAGACAATTTTGTGTCTAAAATATAACAGTATTAACTTAAAAATATTAATAATATTAACTATAATATCAATGTTACGTACTGCTCCGAGACAGAAGGTTGAGGATCCAAGTGCAGCTTTATTTTAAAGGGCAATCCACACTCGTAGTCAACAAACAGGCAAGTGGTCATAACAGGTAATCAGTCCAATCAGGCAAACAAGACAGGAGAGACAGGCAAACAGGTAAGCCACAGAACAGGCAAGAAAACCAAGAAACCAGAAACCAGAAAAACGCTCAGAATTGCAGTGTGAACAAAACCAGACTTCGCAATGAATGACAGACATGACCAGGCTTATAAAGTGTGAGCTAACAAGGTAATGGGGTGCAGGTGGATGTAATCAGGAAGGAAGTCCAGGTAGTGAGTGATGTGGGAAATGTAGTCCTTAGATGAAGTGACAATAGTCCAGGGGGGAGTGCCCTCTGGTGGTGATTATGGGCACTCTCACTGGTGATCGTAACATTCAATATCACATTTGCACCTGTGCTATTCAGGAAAAAAAAAAAAACAGCACTTGTGTGATATTGTGCTTGTTACTCAAATGATATTGCTTGATTATATAATTTCATATAAATATGAGACAGCTCATACAGGGGCATTTTTACACTGATATTTTGAATTTTAGGGGCATTCTAACCGCATTTATCACATAGTGGGTTTTTGCTCTGCTTCTTGTTCGTCACCAAACAACTATAATTCATGTGTAAAATGAAAGGTTTATTATTTTATTGTTATATTCAACTATATTTGTAAAGGTTAGTTAAACAGTTGCATGGATTTTTCATGTTTTAGTAAAACAATATATGTAAATATCATATGTATTGTTATATTGGTGCATACAAAATTATTAATTCTGAATAACTTATTGTCAAAATAAACATGATTTTTTATTTTATTTTTAAACATTAACTATAAATGGCCTTATAAATAACATCTGTAAAAAAAACATGCCTTGATTATTTTTATTTATTTTCTTTTAACATTTTTTTTTATGTATTTGACTTATTGCATTAAACATTTTGAATCTAATTGGTAGCAGTGACTGTGTGATTTACAAAACAATTTTTTTTAAGACATTTGTAATGTAACAGTTTATGCGGATGTTATATATATTTCTGACAGCGATGTATAATGTATTTTCGCTCAGGGAGGATGCTGTTAAATGACTCGAAGAAAGGACCGCCTCACGTCCAGTACCGCCGGCCATACGGATGCGCAGTGCTAGCCATGAGTGACGTCCTCCAAACCATTTCTGAACTCAAAGAGGAGAAAGACTTTGTGCTCAAAGTTTACACGTAAGTCTCTTCTGTGCACTTTAGAGCCATTTACGTCTGCTTGATTTATTAATTAAATCGAAAAGAAAGACTTGGGAACTATGTTTATTATGAGCTACATGAATGAAATGTAGCCATGAATGAAAAAGCGCTCACTTGCCTTATTAAATCTACAGTCTTGACAAAACACTTGAGTGCTGATGGAGCTCAGGAAAAAAAGCCACTCAGGAATATATTAACTTCTCTGTTCCAAATATAACTGAGAATTATTGAGATTTGCAAAGCTGAAGATTGCAAACACAAATTCATGTAAAATTGATGTACACTATGCAGTGTATGGATCAGAGGAAAGTATCTGCATCACGACTGACAGAATGTTTACTCAAACTCAGATTTGTCATGGCATTTTGATAAACTATGTAAGATTTGCATGCTGTGTTCAAATCCTTAAAGGTCCCATGGCATGAAATTTTCATTTTATGAGGTATTTCAACATTAATATGAGTTCCCCTAGCCTGAATATTGTCCCCAAGTGGATAGAAATGTTGATCGGTGTAAACCCGAGTTCTGGCTGTCTCTCTCTGCCTTTGAGAAAATGACAGGCCAGACGAGCCAATCCTGAAGTCTCCTGTTTTGACGTCCAAGCAGGAACGGTTACCTCCCTTTCCTCCGCCCAGAGAATCTGGCACGCCCATGCAAACGCTCGAGAGATCATTCCTTGTGAACGAGTGAATGCAGGCAGTTTCTCAGTGTTTGGATGTACAAATGAAAACAGAAGTCTTTCTTCAGTTCCTTCTGATCTGTGATCAGTGATCTCTTATGTGTAGCTAATTATTTATTATTCGTGCACACGCAGCGGCTTCTCTCTCTCCAGACTCTCTAAGCATGAGCATATCTGGGCTAGGCTAGCCATCTTTCCCCACAATAAACTGGATTACATTCGATTACTGCTGTTGTGTCTTTGTTTGCGCTGTGTAACGTTACTCAATGCGCGTCACTGACGCTATTCATATGATTGGAACATATCTAGAAATAATGCTATACTCAACACTTACTAACTCGTTCATCTCGCTGTAATGGTACATTGCATGTGTTACAAAGTTGGTAGAATAATGATGAATACGGACTCTGCGTGACTGGGACTCGTGTTTATTCAGAACTCTCAGATACAAACACAATAAACTCGCGCTGACTGACAGCGCTCTCATAACTCAGAAGTTACTATAAATAACTTTGTTAGCAATCGCTCCGTCTCCATGATGTCCGGTTCGCGAACAAATCATTCTTTTGAATCGGTTCTTTTTAGTGAACCGAACCAGTTCACCAAATCGGACTGAATCGTTCTAAACGGTTCGCGTCTCGAGTCAGCGCTGATCCATCATTTACTAAAGTTACTAACTTTCTGACATGAGTGACAGCCCCTCCGACTAGAAATAAACTAATAACCTGAAGTATATGCTAGTAACTACAACAGTTCACCCTGAACTGAGACTGAGAACTGATGAGAAGTGAACTCAGGTCCATCCGTCTCTGGCAGGCTCGTGCCTCGTTAAACCACGCCCCCTCCGCTCATTTAAAATGCAAAGATGTCAGCCAATCACAACAGTGGGCGTTTTTACTGAAGTCTCACAGCAGACACGCCTCTTGAAGCAGGGCATTCAGCCACAGGGCAAACAGCAGTATAGAAAAAATGCCTTTTATTTCTAAATTATGACATTTTATGATGTAAAAATCATACTAACAATATAAGTACACCTCAGGAAACATTATAAAATAATAGAAAAATGCCATGCCATGGGACCTTTAAGATGCTGCCTGCCTAGACAGCATTTTAAGGCGTCATAGGCCTGTTTATGTCATGGAGGCTATTTCGTAAGGTTGTCAAATTTAAGGGAAAGAAATCATCAAAGTTAGCTAACAGTTCAAGCAGCATGTAAAACTATACTTATTTCATATAATATAGGTACACCGTAGTTATATTTTATATCTCATTCATTATTTAAATGTGCTGTGTATTGTTATGCTTACTGGATTGTTGTGCTATTAGCATAACATGCTAACATCAAACGCTATTGGAACAAATTGTGAATGTTCTAATTCAGACACTCATGACGTTCCATTTCGGATAGTTTGCTTTTAAATTCATATTTCATCCAATATTTGTATGTGCTGTGTGGTGTTATGCTTGATAGAGCATTGCGCTATTAGCATAGCACCATGCTAACATAAAATTCTATTGGAACAAATTGTGAACATTCTAATTCAGTCACTTGTGAAGTTCCATTTTGGAGTGAGAATCCATCTGCAGCTTTATTAGAATCAGAAAACAGTAAAGGGTAGAGACACAGCAGAGACAATGTAGAAGGCAGAGCAATATCATAAACGGGAACAGGCTTAGGTCAAGGCAGGCAGCAAACATACACAATCCAGAAGACAGGCGAAGGTCAGGGCAGGCAGCAGAGAATCACAATCCAGAAAACAGGCGAAGGTCAGGGCAGGTAGCAAAGGTTCAGATAACAGGAAACAGTCTGGGTTCAAAACCGAGTAAACAGTCCACAGTATAAACACCCAGAAATTATCACCAAGGCAAATCAAGACTTTGCAATGGTTGTGTGTGTGTGTGTGTGTGTGTGTGTGTGTAGGTGCAAGAGCAATCAGTCCCAGGTATGAGGGCCTAAGGGAAATGTAGTCCGAATGATAACAATATTCTGGTGAGAGCTCCCTCTGGTGGTCCGGAGGAAGTTAAGAGGAAGCCTCACCTGTAACAGTAGCAACATGCTAACATCATCATTTATTGGAATGATTTGTGAACATTATAATTCAGTCTCTCATGAGGTTCCATGTCGGATAGAATGCTTTTATATTTCATCCAATATTTACACCGATCAGGCACAACATTATGTTGTGTTCGTTCCCCTTTTGTTGCCAAAACAGCCCTGACCTGTCGAGACATGGACTCCACTAGACCCCTGAAGGTGTGCTGTAGTATCTGGCACCAAGATATTAGCAGCAGATCCTTTAAGTCATGTAAGTTGCAAGGTGGGGCTTGCATGGATCGGACTTGTTTGTTCAGCACATCCCACAGATGCTTGATTGGATTGAGATCTGGGGAATTCGGAGGCCAAGTCAACACCTCATACTCGTTGTGCGTCAAAACATTCCTGAACAATTTTTGCTTTACCATGTGCATCAATGAGCCTTGGCCGCCCGTGACCCTGTCGCTGGTTCACCACTGTCCCTAGGGTTGCCACCTTCAGTGTGGCAAAATAAGGGACACCCATTCATGACACCCACCCGCCCCAAAAAAACAAAACAATTGCATAACGGACAGACATAAAGAATACGTCATGAAATGATTATTTCAACATTTACAATTTGAAAGCTCAATATAAAAAATCAATATATTGAAAACCATATAAGAAAACATGAGATCAAGTATGTGAACTTGCAACAGAACACATTTTATATTATTTTACATTTGATTTTATTTATTTCAAAATAACTCTTTAGTAGCCTATTTGGTGCACTTTAAAGGGATAGTTCATCATTTACTCGCCCTCATGATGTTCCAAACCTGTACGAGTTCTGCTGAACACAAAAGAAGATATTTTGAAGTTCAGCCTGTACGCAGGCTGCTTTGAGGGCACCATTGACTTCCACAGTTATCTTCCTATGTGTTCAACATAACAAAGAAATGTATACATGTTTGGAACAACTTGAGGGTGAGCAAATGATGACATAATTTTTATTTTTGGGTGAACTGTCCCTTTAAGCAGTCATTCTGAACCAGTAATCACTTTTTTGAATTTCAAAAATAAAATGTTTTTATTTTATTAATTTACTTAAATGATGACTATATTATCATGTAATTATTTGTCCCATTTTTATCTAAATATTTTTTTAAATGTCAAATATTAATTATGTCAAATATAAAACAAATTATTTATTATGTATGATGAATAAAATTAATATAAATTAATAATAAAATTTATAAGGCTATAATCTATTAATTAACCTGTCTAAAAAATTATAATTCTGTCTGCCAAGCTCTGATAATGTATGGAATATTATATTAATATATTATCCATTTTAAAAAACTATAGGCCTATACCTTTAGAAGCACGGATGTGTCTGTCAGCGCTGCTGCTTAAATCAGACAGTCTGAGACACTGAAATGCTTCTCATAAAGTGTGCAGTTGGCCTGAGGTTCATCATGAGTTACTGGACAGACCCATTGATACCTTTTTGATATTCAGCTCTATATCTGGAGATCCTCTTGCGTTCAAACGGTGGACGCGGCGCAAGCTCGACATGTTTTTAAAACACCTCGCAAGTTTGCAGGCACACTGGCACAGCGCATGTTCTCGAGACTCCGGCAACTAAAACACAATCACGCACAAATGAGCTCCTGTACTACTTAATGTGAAATTGATTTCTTTATATTTGCTATCAGTATTCTCCACACTGCAAAATCCGTATGTGTTTATTGAACTATGTGTGGACCTGTGTAAAAATACGGGACAAATCGCGTCCCGTATTGGTTTGATACGGGACACGTCATTTTGCTTGTAAATACGGAACGATTCCGTATTTTACGGGACGGGTGGCAACCCTAACTGTCCCTTCCATGGACCACTTTTGATAGATACTGACCACTGCAGACCGGGAACACCCCACAAGAGCTGCAGTTTTGGAGATGTTCTGACCCAGTCGTCTAGCCATCACAATTTGGTCCTTGTCAAACTCGCTCAAATCCTTATGCTTGCCCATTTTTTCGGACAAATTGTTCACTTTCTGCCTAATATATCCCACCCACTAACAGATGCTGTGATGAAGAGATAATCAGTGTTATTCACTTCCCCTGTCAGTGAAACCTGTCACCTGGCATAATGTTATGCCTGATCAGTGTATATGTGCTGTGTATTGTTGTGCTTTCTATAGTATTGCTCTATTAGCATAGCAACATGCTAACCTCACACTCTATTGGAACTAATTGTGAATGTTCTAATTCAGTCAGTTGTGAGGTTGTTTCAGTTAGTATGCTGCCTAAGAGTATCTGTCAATGTAGGCAGCATACTAAGTTTTTTTGGAACGAAGCAAATAATTATCTACATTTTTAATTACATTAGACACAGTTAATAATTAGCAACATTAGTTGCAGCCTATATTTGC